>LRSR01009476.1:0-57437 GCA_001579985.1 Hypsibius dujardini | reverse complement strand
GCGTTCGTCATCTGATTGCTGAGCCACAATACTCGGTGAGGACGTGTGAAACAGCCTGAAACGAGACAGGTTGTTTACCTGGCCCGTTCCAGAACATAATGCCAGCGGCATGAAATCTGCTTTTTGAATATTCATTGCTTTTCTTTCGCAAATGTGTGTCACCTGTTGACTAACCGACCTTGCCCGATTTTTTGTCGTTTCAGAAGACATTCCCTTTCACTAATTGTTGTTGCTGAAATCTCTTCGGAACTCGAGATAATCAGGAGGAATTTTTTCATTCTGGAAAAGCCGCAGACATGAACAATAATCAAGGTCAGCTTCCCACCGATCAGGGTGAGTTCGTTTAGCTCGCTAAAATGTGTAAAAGTGCAGCATTTCCCCATTTTTTCATTATTATTCGGGGCTTATAATGTGGAGGGAGATTGTTGAATGTTTTCGTTGGTTTGGATGGGATCATTCCGCACGCGTTCCCATCCGTTGCTGCGCTTTCCTGCCTCATTTTTGATTGATTTTGTGTGTGGCTCATTTTTTTCACACAGACACCTTTTACGATCCCGTGGAGGATGGCGCCCACGACAATCGGGAAGTTAACGAACTCACGCCGGAGGAGCGTGCCCGTCTGCAGGAGGAATGGAAGCAGGAGCTGACCAAGGTATGACGCATGATGCAGCGTTGCGGTAGTGTTTTTCGCCCCGGGAAGCGCTCGGATGTTTTAGCCGGATGTTGGTTCACTTTGCCCGTTTTACTCTGTCGCTGTCTGCGGCTCTAATGGGTTAATTCGCCCGACAAGCCTAATCTCATCGGATGTATGTAGTGTCTAATGTAGTGTGCCATCTGTCATTTATCATCTAGACCGAGGAGGAAATCGATACTCTACGAAGGTAGGCGTTATTGACAGATGCCGCTCCCATTATTGCGCTTATGTGGTTGGTTCTTCTGACTGGCTGTTTTGTTATGACGACATACAGAGTTTTGGGATCCAAACTCCGTCATGCCCAGGAGCTGAAGCGGAAACTCGGAGTCACCGTTTGGTCGGAAGTGCAGTCGGATTTGGCCGAGGGCATCAAAACTGTCCGGGAATCTAGCGCGTTAGTACCAATCTTGGAAAGAGTTCCCTTGAGCTTATTAGTTTATTTTGTTTGATCTCAATTCAGTCGAAAAGTTGCTTGCTGTCCTGTCGCGCGGCTCATGCGGACGAGACGTTTTGCGGAGTTAGCGAGCAAGACAGATTGTTTAACAGACAAATGAACAGACAGACAGACAGACAGACAGACAGACAGACAGACAGGCAGACAGGCAGACAGGCAGACAGACAGACAGACAGACAGACAGACAGACAGACAGACAGACAAGCGAGGCTTTGGGCCGTGCCATTTTGTGTACAACTAAATTATTAAATATTTAGACGGGAGAGTGAAATTGATACTAGGGACTTCCATGGATTTACCTTCTTTGACTTATTTAGACAAATGAATGACTTGAAGTTAAAACGTCCACCAGTTTTGAAAGAAATGAATGTGGTGCTTTCCCCAGCGGTGCTGATATGTCCTAGTCGTCCTCCCCGATAGCTGTGGTGATGCCCCAGTCTTCATTGTCGGCTTTTTGGTTTGACAGGGTGCAGAAGTTAAATGAAGCTATTGTTACCGTGGAAGACAAACTGAACAGCTCACCTGCGTGAGTGCCGCTGCTGATCCAACCCGGTTCCTTCCCTTTTCTTTGCGGGACGCTTTTTGTGGGAATTTGCCGTACAGACATGACTCGGTTTGTTTGCTGTTATGTAGGTACGTGAAGACGTCAGAGACGCTGAAGACGGCCGCCGACAAGACTAACACCATGTTCCAGTCTCTCACGGGAGAGACCAAGAAGAAGATGGGTGAACTGAGGTAAGATCATGTTTATGCAGATATGTCTTGGTAGGAGGTTGGTGTTACAATTGCTGCGCATTTTTCAGAAACACCGCGGCGTTCAGATCGGTGGAGGGCGCCGTGACGGGAGCAGTGACGGCCGTGAAGGCCAAAGTCTCAGAGGTTGCCACACCTGCTGCCGACCGTGAGCGGACTACTTTTGAGAGTGAACTGAACAAGGTCAACAACGGATCTTCCCCCACGACGGAAAAGCAGTAACTGGTGTGATGCACAATCACTGTTGGAGTAACCTGTAGCCGCTTTTTTATAAGCCTCGACAATGCCATTTGTTTGTTCATTTCTGCGTCAGTTCTTTTTTTATGAGGCCATATTGCGCAAGTATGTATCCGCGACAGCTATTTTAACCTATTGCTTTCGGAAAATGAGCTCCTTTTTCTGTGACTCTGAATTCTTTGTACATCTGCCCTCAATTATGTAATGAACTCCTGTACGATTTCATTCCAGTCCTTTTCTTTCCCGAAACGTCCTCAGAATTTTCGAACCATTTTTCCGCGATGAGTTTGTTGGGATCGTGTCAACAAGACCTGGATTCTGGTTCTTGTCGGCTAAGCACAAATGCGGTCGCCTCAGCTTGAAATCTGCTGTCTAGCGAATAATCAACGAACATTTAATTCCATTTGCGAATGTTATTTCAGGGCTCCTACTCAAAGACAGAAAACAGATGAAATGCCCGCCCGAAGATTTTACGAAAACACAAAAAAGCATGGATAAGGGACGAAGGTTATATGACGATAATCAGGTTCCTGATCTGCGAATTCTGGAGATCCGCTCGTTCTGTCGACTTAAACATGGTGTAATTATTAGTCCTTTTCCGAGAGGGAGACAAGATGCTGCTCAATTTCCTTCTCCGACAACACGCGGAAAACGGTATCATCCTTGGTGACGATGGCCACCTCCATCTCACTAGCCTTGAACTCCTGCGCCATCACTGTGCAGAAACAGTTCAGAGCCATCTGCAAAATAAATTGAATCAGCAACCACAAACAGGACGCTTTCAACGAGCAAGAAAAACACCGAGTGAGACAGATGCAGGAACACTAGCAATTTTGCCACTGAACGTCTTTTGAACAGCTCGAATCACACGCACGAAACCTAACAGGAGTAAGGACCAGGCAGAAGACAGCAAGCCAACGTACTTCAAATCAGATGGCTTACCTCAATCACTTCCTCATCCTTCAGTACCGGTTGCGCCTTCAGGGCCTTCTCCAAAAACGCATTCACCTCCGCCTGCTTCGCGCCCACTCCAATGCCCCGGAAGCCGCAGTAAAATCCAGCCGGATCGGTCTTATACAGTTGGGGTCCCTTTTCCGCGTCGTAGCCGATCATCATCATGGAGCAGCCCAGCGGTCGCATGAAGGCATTCTGAGTGTAAACCTGGTTGATATCAGCCAGTCGCCGACACAACATGTCCAACGGGATCTCGTAACCGTACTTGTACTTCCACTCCGCAGCCTCACTGCGCGCCCGATCGACCTGGGAGCGAGCGTCACCGACTAACCCGGTCATGACACAGCCATGGCTCTCCGTAAGCTTGTAAACATTGCTGACAGACGCCGGGTTGAGCAGTCGGTCCGGCACCTTTTTCTGCGTAACCACCACGGCCAAATTAGTTCCCTTCAGGCCGACGGACGTGTGACCGGTGACGCTGATTGCCTTGAATGCATACTCTAAAAAAATGAGGACAATGAAATACGGAAACATAAAATGAATGCAAGGAGTCAAGGATGCCGTGCCCATATCCACTGCCAAGTAAGCCATCTTGCATTAAAGTTTCATGTTTATCGCGCAGCCTACACTACTTCGTCACAGTCGATCAATTGATTGGTGGATTGGTTCTTCGCGATCGTGGAACGCTTTTGCTGAAGGGTTACTTGCTGTTTTGCTTGCGGGTTAGTTGGGGATCAAAATTTCAGCTTCAGATATTAGGCAATGATCAAGAAGCTAATTAATACCTGACAATCTAGCAGAAGCAATGAACCAACAAGCCACAACAATTCCAGCCAATACTCCACTGAACAGATTAATCAACCGAAAAGATAGAACGCAATTCAATTGACAGCTCAAATCAAACAATCAGCCACTTGAAAACAATAAAATCCTCGATCAAAACAATTGGCAAAAACGACGTTGTTTGCAGATTCATTCTCAAATTTTAATCTGATATTGAAAACACTGAATGTTACTTACAAACTCATTTAAGTCATGATCAACCACACGCTAGTTTTTACCAAAGTTTCTGTTCTGAACATTCATTTAAATGAGGTTCTCCACTCACCAACTTGATAGAGACGTCCTTCCGGCGAAAAGATGGTCAGGTAACGATCGAATCCCGAACTCGAGGCCCGCGACATGATGCGAATTTCAGGACATCCGGTTTACGAAAATACACAGTTCAGATATGCGGAATAAATTTCAAAAGTCAATGGATATCTGGCAAAATGGAGAGCTTCGATATTCTGCTGTGTCAAGTACGATTTTTCTCTTAACGAGAGGAAATCGCACAAATACGGCGTTGGTGTGCGCATTGAACTGAAGCAGATGCGTTGAATAATTTCCCTGATATAAGATATGTGCCTTCCTGACTGGCTGACCGACAGCGTTCGCCCCGCCTCTCAGCCCGATCACCTACAGGCGGCGCTGTAGTAGAACTTGGAAGAACAGTTGGAGGGTGACGGTGGGAACTCTTAAATATCTCCCAGACCCCCTTCCTGGAGGACTGGAGGCTTAGTCTATGGGGATCTCATGGTGTTGGGATTTTGTTTGCTGGGCTGGATCACTGAATTAACCGATACTTAAAGACAGGTTTGAAGAGGTGACCCGAGGGCAGTGAACCATGGAAAGTGATGAGTCCCGCATTACCGAGGGTTCGACTGTTATTTCAGATTTATCGAGATATCGCAATTGATGTGAATTGTTTACTGCCGATTTTTGAGAGATTAGTGAATAATAATGGAAAGCCAAAAATATTGACCAAATGCCGGTGAAGTCATACAGAACGTACACCGTTAACACCCAAGCCCCAATATCTGGAAAGAAGCTGAGGAATATTTACTACAATTTAAACATAAAATGTGCAGTTTGAATGAAGATCTATCAAAGCCTTGACAGAATAGTAGTTCACTATAAATGAACAACAGCTCAGGGTTGAAGGAACAAGGGGCTCTTTTAGTCAACCTCCTCAATAGTGGGTCCCCCAGACTGTCCCGAACGCGCTCCCTTGGCAGTTCCCGGACCAGCGGCGTCCGCGCCACCAGCCCCGTGCAGTTTCGACATGACTGGCGCGCAGACTTTCTGGACCTCCTGGAGCTTGAAGTTGATCTCCTCCTTCTCGGCCAACAGATTGCTGTCCAGCCAGGTCAGCGTGTCCTTGCACTTGTCCAAGACTGTGTCCTTCTCGGCGCTGGAGAGCTTATCTCCGTGATCTGTCGCCGCCTGCTTCACCTGCAAAAAACATTAATACGATTTATCTTCAGTCTCGTTTTCGGTCCAAACCATTTAAAACTGGAGGAATATTCCTTAAAATGGTACTTACTTGGAAGAGATATGCTTCCAATTCGTTGCGGGCACTGACACGTTCGCGGGCCTTGGCATCGACATCCGCGTACTGCTCCGATTCCTTGACCATGCGCTCAATTTCTTCCTTGGAGAGGCGGCCTTTCTCGTTGGTGATGCGGATCTTCTCGGACTTGCCGGTGCTCTTGTCTTCGGCGGAGACGTTCAGAATGCCGTTGGCGTCAATGTCGAAAGTCACTGCAAAACGAGGTATCAGTTCACAGTCCCATCAGACTACGAGCACACCCTCTGACAACGAATTCAAAGCACAGTTTTTACCTTCAATCTTCGGAACGCCACGAGGAGCCGGAGGGATTCCGACTAAGTCGAATCGGCCCAACAGATGGTTGTCCTTAGTCATGGCTCGCTCGCCTTCGAATACTTGAATAGTCACAGCCGGTTGGTTGTCTGAATACGTGGTGAAGACTTGCGAGGTCTTTGTGGGGATTCGAGTGTTGCGCTCGACCAGCTTGGTGAAAACGCCGCCAGCCGTTTCTAGACCGAGGGAGAGAGGAGCCACATCCACCAGTAAGACATCACGGATTTCCTTTGAAGTGTCCCCGGTGAGGATGGCTGCTTGCACGGCAGCGCCGTAAGCAACGGCCTCGTCGGGATTGATGCTACCATTCAGCTCCTTTCCATTGAAGAAATCTTTCAGGAGCTTCTGAACCTTCGGGATGCGGGTACTGCAAAGCAGAGAAACAAAATTAGCTACACAGAAACTTGATGTACTGTAAGTCCACCTCATCTACTATCCCATTCTAAATGTCTCTGTCTGCATGCCTTTGTGTCTGTGTCTGCGTCTGTTTGTCTGCCTACCAGATTGACTGGAAGTTCTGCTTTTCCCTTAGTCTATATATTGGAAACCCGATAAACTCTCTTTCCCCGACACATACCTTCCGCCCACCAGGACGATCTCCTGAATATCTCCCTTGCTGATTTTGGCGTCCGTCAGTGCTCGCTCGACCGGCTGCAAGGTGCCCCGGAACAAGTCTGAACACAGCTCCTCAAAACGGGCGCGGGTGATCTTGCTGTAGAAGTCGACTCCTTCATGAAGGGAGTCAATCTCAATGCTGGCTTCAGTCGAGCTCGATAGGGTTCGCTTGGCTCGTTCACAAGCAGTGCGAAGTCGGCGGACGGCTCGCATATTGGGAGTGAGGTCCTTTTTGTACTTGCGCTTGAACTCCTCGATAAAGTAGGTGACCATGCGGTTGTCGAAGTCTTCCCCGCCCAAATGGGTGTCCCCGGCCGTGGAACGCACTTCGAACATCGAACCCTCACTGACGGTCAGGATGGAAACGTCGAAGGTGCCGCCACCTAGATCGAAGATGAGGATGTTCTGTTCTCCCTTCATCTTCTTGTCCAGTCCATAGGCAAGAGCAGCAGCTAAAACCCAAACATGGAAATTAAAGTTGCTTTCGAAACATATTTTAGGACAAAGATATATAGTCGACTACACAAAAACTTGCAAGACCACAGGTGAAAATAGGCTGACGAAAAGAGACCAAAAACAGACCGACAGATAAACAGACAGACACAGAGACAGGTAGACAGATAAACAGACAGACACAAAGAGACAGACATTCAGACACAGACAGACATACAAACATACAGGCAGACAGGTAGAAGCCCCACTTACCAGTCGGTTCATTGATGATACGCAGAACATTCAAACCGGAGATTCGGCCGGCGTCCTTCGTAGCTTGTCGCTGTGAATCATTGAAATAAGCGGGCACGGTAATGACGGCGTCCTTCACCTTTCCTCCCAAGAAGGCCTCCGCCGTCTCCTTCATCTTGCCCAAGACCATAGCACTAATTTCTTCTGGGCTGAAGGTCTTCTTCTCGCCCATGAACTCCGCTTCGATCATCGGTTTGGTACTCTTGTTGATAACCTTGAACGGCCAATGCTTCATGTCTGCCTGAACAGACTCATCGTCGAACTTTCGACCGATCAGACGTTTCGCGTCGAACACCGTGTTGGTGGGATTCATGGCGACTTGATTTTTGGCGGCATCGCCGACTAGGCGTTCGGTATCTGTGAATGCCACATAGGATGGAGTGGTGCGGTTGCCTTGATCGTTGGCAATAATTTCCACCTGGAGAAACAAAAATAAGAAATTCAACAGGCTGACACATAGACACACAGGCAGGTACAGAAATAGACAGACCTAGGCCAATAAACAGACGCTGACAAAGTCAGATACAGATACAGACACATATACAGACAGACACAGATGCAGACACAGATGCAGACACAGATGCAGACACAGACACAGATGCAGACACAGATGCAGACACAGACAAAGATGCCGACACAGACACAGATGCAGATGCAGATGCAGATGCAGACACAGATGCAGATGCAGATGCAGACAGACACAAACAGACACAGACAGACACAAGCGTAGACACAAGCAGACAGACAATACAAAGAAGCCCGTGAAAGTTTCTTACCTTGCCATGCTGGAATACTCCGACACAGCTATAAGTTGTCCCGAGATCGATTCCAATAGCAGGGATAGGGGCCATAATTCAGCGGTAAGGTTTCGTGCAGCAAACGGAAAAAATAGGGATTGAAAATTTAAGGAGAAAGTATGCACTGAAAGTTGCAGACGCTCAAGTTGTAACTGCAAAGTGAAAAGCGGAAAGATCCCCTCCTCGTTTATATATCCTTGGGTAACGGCGACAACAACAACGGCCTACCGTACTAGTACGGTGCAGCACTGCACTGCGTGCAGCACTATGATGCTCGAGTACTAACTAGGCGTATCCAGAAATTTCCACTGTATGCCAGCGCCGCCTACATGCGTCGAGAAAAGTATGACTCATTGCAGCAAGTTGTTGATTCGCTGGTCTAACTAGTAGGCAGGACCTAAAACGAGCGTCGACAATCAATCAATCTGTCGAGGCCGTGTTGTTTATACTTGTAACCGACTAACCGTACGTACGAGTACAGTGGAAACAGTCTATTGGTGAGATGAGCACTACTACCGTATAATCTGGATGAAAACACGGGAACAATTGTTGGCCAATCGAACGATCATTTATTTTGCCCGCCGGTGCAATAAATTCTGCGCGCACAATTACATCATTACGCCCGTAATCAATCAATCAAATATTAGATTTCCATAAAAAATGTCTGCATTACAAATCAGAATCCAGCTTGACTTCCTCCACGAAAGACTCCTCGTTAATCAACTAAAAAACTAACTAAAACTAACTTAAAACTAAAAGAAATCAGTGTAAGAAATCCTGTTTCAGACGCAGGACGAATCAACAATCAAATTTTAAAGACCGAGAGCGTCAAATGAACAATCAATTGATCGCGGTCTTGTGCTCCATTCTTTGAATCAATCGGACACTGGTGGCAATTTACGCATGTTCTGATCAACCGAACATGTTCCCGTGTTTTCACCCAGATTATACAGTACTGTGTTTTCGCGTTAGACAGGGACAGCGTACGAGCTGTGGAACGTTTAATCGGCCACGCGGCTTTGTGCTGTATGGACGGTGCACACAGCCGTGCACACGTTCCACTCCAGTACGACTGTCCCTGTCTAACGCGAAAATACAGTAACTGATCCCACATATGACGATACGCTGTCAACACTACAAGAAAATCAACTACAACCACTCGCCAGCGCCACTTTTCTGTTGTTAATATTGAGAACACAAAAGCTCCACCAGACAACAACACCAATGCATGTTACATGTATCCCTCGAGACTTGAGAAGGTGAGAGAAGTCTCCAAGAAGGTTAGCAAGTACTTACGGCACAGGCATGACCATAGAATTATTATTTTTTCGTTTCACTCATCAAATCATGATACTTAACATAACTCGTTTTCTGTTTTCACTGGCAATAACGGGCCCATGACTCATCGGGTCGACCATCCCGAATAATCGAGCGAAAGTCAAAAAAGGCGATGATGCAGTGACGCCGCATCAGTCACGCCACCTGTACGACAGGTCATTAGCCGCAGGAATTATCTGCCTTTCTTTATTCAAAACTTCAGCTGTCAGATTTACGATGAATAAACAAACCCGATGCAACAAAACGGCAAAAAAATCAAAATATCACATCGTTAAAAAAATGAGAAATGGACAGAAGACCACAATTTGCCCGGAGGAATGGAGGAATGGTGGGACACCAATTTGTCTTCAACAATTTGTCTTCAATAACATCGAGCGAGAGACGTGTGTGCTAAGGGTGCGCATTGCAGGAAACAGTCTTGAGACAGCGTGTCAAAGAATTTTCTCCCCGGAGATTCATGCTGGTAGTCGCTTCGGATCGAAGCGCTCCAGTTTCACGATACTATAAATAAATAAGACAAAATAAAGCAACTGTTGTTGCACATAGCTGGACACGTAAACAAGAGGATGAAAGGCATGCGTGGAGAAGTAGCTTACGATTTCAGTTGCTCCGCAAACTGTATGACATCCTTATCGGAAGGTTCGTCCGTCTAAAAGGGGGAAAAAACCCCATTAATTTTCAGGTCGCACGGGAAAACAAACGAAAGCCAACAAACGAAGGCAACAACGAAAGCCAAAAACGAAAGCCAACAACGAAAGCCAACAAACGAAAGCCAACAACGAAAGCCAACAACGAAAGCCAATCTATTGTTCCACAACTTGCTAGCTCTTTTATCGGTAATGAGTATACACTCTTTAGCCTAACATGGCTGCATGAGAGACATCAACGGGAGATTTCGTACATTTCCGCCAAAGGCCACCGTCGATACTTCCACGAGGTAAGAGCCCGACACGGGCTCACCTGCCAAAACTGAGGATCCGGACGCATCCCGAGGAGCCTGCAATCAATGGAATCGAATCAGTTCTTTCGAGGGGAATAATGCCGTAGTGATGAGTGCCGCAGCCTGTGGGCCGATATTTAATAACGCTTTAAAACATCGCGAAAAAATTAGCAGACATTTCGAACAAGCGAGGCGGAAAGGCTTTTCAAACATTATGCGTCGTCAGTAAGAGCACTGCATTCACCATCACCCATCAGATCACCCAATCAATCTAACGTTTCCCTCACCCACCGTATAGACACGCCCAACGGAAATTTTCACTCTGTTTTTGGCGAAGGAGTACCCTTTCATGATGTACTCGAAATCCATCCTGAAGCCAGAATCATCACCTGTTTTAGTTTCTCATTTCACAGCACTACGGCAATAAAAGTAAAGTACACACACGCGGCAAAAATCTTACGCTGACCGAATTAAGCACTTTAACTCGACGGCTGTTTACAACAGCCATGCAACGAGTATAACGGCTTAACTCGGTTAGCGCAAGGTTTTTGCCACGTGTGAATAAAGTATTATACGCACTGAAATCCGAGGCCCTCCTGCAATGAATATGGCGGCATAAATGTTTATTCATTTGTGGTGAATATGATAGTTTGCGACTGCAGGAGTACTATGAGCTCTCTCACCTGGAGGAACGTAGGTATCTTCACTGAACAGCAAGCATCGATGATCTGCCGCTGGGTCACGGACCGATTGGAGTCCGACTGCTCCGTGCCGTAATACTGGAATTTCCTACAACATATTATCGCCTAGTCAGTCTGACTTATTAGTCACACAACTCACAACTCACGGGCCTTTTTCGTGGAGAAAACGCATGCGCCAAGTCGAATACGTTTCACAATCCTTCTTACCATGGCACCACATTCTGGATTAGGGATCGTGCTGTCCGCACAACGATTGGAGGACTCACATGTTCTAAACAAAGATGAAAACTGTTGTTGAACAACAAATGCAGGCGTCACTGCGTGAGGACCAATGTCGCTTAATGTGGAACGGAAATGATAAATCTGAGAAATATTTTAACTTTTGGAGGTGAATCGATCAATCAAACGAATGAAAATAGAGATATTAAATTATTAATAGAATAGCGTAAGAAAATCACTCGTTCAACCAATCAGCCAACCATCTTCTCACACAATGTAAAATGCCGGCATGATCTCAAAAACAACAACAAACCCGGAAGTCCAACACCAACTCTATGACCAACTAAGCTTCCAAGAGATTTGCTTACTGAAGCTATAAGAAATGTAATGATCCTCAAAAGGGTCGCCATTCCCCGGGAGTGTGCCACAGAGGCCTTTTAGCCTGTGCAGAAGAGTGTCCACCTGCGACTCCAAAACGCTGCCGTACAATGCGTACTCCTGGTTCGGGATGCTGTTGAACGTGGCGATCTTCAATAAGGGATCCATTTTGTACAAAATAAGTTGCAGATAGAGCTATAGAAGCTGTGGAGCATGCGTGGGGAACGAATACTTCGGAATCCGATGTAATTTAATTCAAAACTATTTGCTTTGTTTTTATCAAGGGCTTATGGGGCGAAAGGGTTGGGGGGGAATGCAAACCCTGCATTCAAACAGGACCAACGAGCTAACGGCTGTGAATCACACCACTGAGTTTTCAAGCCGAAGCCCCGATCTGTGCCACGTGCACACCGTGTCGGCACGAATGTAAACAACGGCAGCCAAAAAAGAAGACAAAGCTTTTATCCGTCTCCTCGCATTCTCCTACTTCATATTCACGCTCCTCCTGTAGTCTAGGATATTTTTTCCTCTCCATGGCATCAGCAAAGCACCCATTTTATGGCCTACTAATTCCTCAATTAAAACGAATGAGGCAACGACTTATGATCAGCTGCTGCAGTGCAGCTAGGAAGTCGGCCGCTGACCATGGAGAAACTGAATGCACGGAACATGCCATTTGGGAAAAATTGTGGGAGAAGCTGAATGCACGGAACATGCCATTTTGGAAAAATTGTGGGAGAAGCTGAATGCACGGAACATGCCATTTTGGGAAAAATTGTGGGAGAATTCACTCAGAGAATGAAAGCCACCGTCGTCGCAGGATATTTTTTCCAACAGTACTGGCCTGAAAGCTCCAATGCCGGCGCTTTTTCTTCGGAGGAGTAGAAGCTTGTTCTGTGCTCGAAAGGCAGAGGCAAAGTTGGTCCGGTCCTCTCGATATGCAGATGTCCTGCGTGCGATGGATTCTGTTGCTGATTTAAGGGGATCTTCACCCTCTGTAAGGCGAACGCGCGATTTCTTTATCGACTCCTTTGAATGCGAATTGGAATGGAAGTTACTCCAAGATAAAATTAGCGAAGGAGGATAAAGAGCGCCGCGATGCTGGTCGGTAAGTCAGATCTTCCTGGATGTTTCATTAGTCAGTTTCATTAGTTTCATTTCATCTAGTCCCCTTATCTGATTCATGCCGTCTTCGGTTTATATTTTTGCCTTACGTTTGTGTTGTCTCCAAATATTTTCTGCAAGTAGCAAGCTTTGTTTGATGGTTACCGCCCTGGTCTTTAAATGGGGTTATTTCTGAGTCATGGTTCACACAATCTACTTGTATTTCGCAGAGTGCAGCAGGAGAAAGCTGCGGAGCGTCGAAAGGCGGAGAAAGTGCTGCTTGATGCTAAAAGATGCAAGAAGGAGAGAGCTGTTAATAGTGCATTGAAAGAGGAGAAGTGTCCATCGAATGGGCCCCGATCTAGGGCAGTTTTTCAGTAGGTTCATATGCTTTGTTTGCTTGAATGGGAGTATTCAATAAGATATGTGTCTTGATTGTTTGATTTTTGACAGAACGGTCAGACCGTTTGTGAAGCCTGTTGTTGTGGAAATCATTGACATAGCTATGCAATATGCAGCGAAACCCCTAGTGGATTATTAAACGCAATAAATCTTACTGTGAAACAGATTTTGGAAGGAAACGATTGATCAATCAACTAATAATGGTGAAGGTTGCGACAATAAATCAATCAAAGGAGGAACTAAAGTCGGTATTTATAATTTCTCAGGCAAATCAGACAATCAATCAACTGATAATGGTGAAGGTTGCGACAATAAATCAATCAAATGAGGAAATTAAAGTCGGTATTTATAATTTCTCAGGCAAATCAGACAATCAATCTAGGATTTCTGAGCCTCATTCAGAGAATGATCAAGCAATCAAGCCCGCCGTCACGCGGAAAGAGGGATGATGATATATATTTAAACTGCTTTGCGCGTTTTCTCGAGAATTTAAATATAAATAAAATAATGGCTCAGGGAATGATGTTAAATAAATATAAAATATAAAATATAGGAACGGTGATTTTCGAGTTTAAATAAAATTAAAAAATATATTTTATTTAAAAGAAAAATCCGTTTTTGGTTATTTTAAATAACAATTTCAATAAATTTAAACAACACTACTGTTGTCCAGAAAAAGTGCCCAGCCGTCAAGCGGAAGCGGGCACCCAGTTCCAGCGCTTCAAGCCGACCGTCGGTTAACATCGATTTGGGGATTTCTCACATACCTCGAAATATGATGTTCGATTTGGTTTTTAGTTCGATATTTGGTTCGATTTGATTTGGTTTTTACTTTCGCTGTGTTGGTCCGCATACTTCTTTCTTTCCTTACAGGAGTTTCTGTTGGTGCGAGACCTGGAGGAAGCCAGGGAACTCACGAATAGGCCATCTCACATTCAGGCATCAAATCACCGTGGAAAGTAGTGTCTCTTCATTTACTTCGCATAATTGCAGTTGTAAATAACTTACTTTTTTATCTTTAGAAAGATGTGTCTGCTTGACAGTTTGGAGTGAGTGACGCACGATGAAGCGATCGTCCAGGTTTGTGCTGTGCGATTCTACTCAAGAGTGACCAGACCGTTGAACTGATGCAGATGAAAAGGTTACTGTATTTTCGCGTTAGACAGGGACAGCGTACGAGCTGTGGAACGTTTAATCGGCCACGCTCGAAATTCGAAGTCGTTGTTTTGCTGTTCCTTTTTGTTGATGTTTACGTCTTAAGATTGCCTCTTAAGATAGCGAGTCTCACTGATTTATAATTTTCACCTCAAGTTCCACTTCTCTTTTCCCAGTTCTTGCTCTATTTTTTAGTCGTTGTATTCCGTGTTTGGATAGTTTTTTGCATATTTGCTTCTTCGGATTGAAAAGTCTTTACTGTACGTTGAAAATTCGCTAGGTCCGGTTCATTATCCAAATCTGTACTCGTCTCCAAATCGTATCTTTGGCTGACGTACTACGACAGAATCAATTCGAAAATCTGGATTCAGAATGGCCATTTCCTCCAACGACGGTGCTCTTGAAGTCATCGTTTTGGCTGAATGCATTGTCAGCTATAAACAAACAATTCCGCATTAAATTCAAAAAAATCATTCAGGCCGAGAGGAGCCCAGCACACTACAGAACGTTGTGTTACTGACCGTCAGACAGACAGACAGAACAGATGAAAGACAACACCAGACAGAGAGACACTCAGGCAGGTTGACCGACCAACTAACCAATCGACAGACAGACAGACAGACAGACAGACAGACAGATAGACAGACAGACAGACAGACAGACAGACAAACAGACAGACAGACAGACAGACAGACAGACAGACAGACAGACAGACAGACAGACAGACAAACGAAGAAGCAGCAAGACCTGCATGTAGCAGCTAGACAAAACGATGACAAATCTTGTCGTTTAGAGGCTATAGAGGTATTCTGATTATGAGGGTCTTCTGGTCGGCAAAAGATAAAAGAATGTAGTGGGGTGATTACTCACTAACAATAATCGTCTTTACCTGCATATGCTCTGTTGGGATAAGTTTCCGATCTGTCACGCGAAAGACTTCCGTTCCGTCCAAATACCATACCAGACAGTCAGGCCGCCAAACCAGCCGAAACACGTGGAACTTGAAGGACATTTCCTCAAGGTGCCCAAAGGTTTTACTGACACTCCATAGATCTTGACCGGTGGTCGATCTGCCGGCCAAAACTTTAATATCGCACTCTTGTAGATAACGTAGGCTGCTACCGAGATCGCTGACCGTTTCCCGCACATTAAGTACGCTAATAGCCGACATTCGTGATCCCGTCTGTGGCCAGGGAGACGAGAAGGCGAACTTTTGATTCACTAGCCAGACGGCAGGAAAGTGTAGAATCGTTGCACCCCTTGGGATTCGCGCACGAACTTCGACTTCTCCGTACTGGAAACTGAATTTGCCATAAGTGTCAACGCGGCCACTGTCAAAGGATGCTAAGCCATCTCGGGCGTGCAGAATGAGCGTCTTGTTGCGGATGTAAACGTTTTGAGCGCTAAAATCTTGCACCTGGTAGAAACCATGTAAAGGAGTGGTGCCGGCGCCGTTGGTGGCGGTCCATAGAGCGGGGTTCAGTTGTCCGCTGGCGTCATCAAAGTTATCTTGAAATGTGATTTGAGAGTCCCTGTTGAGGTTCATGTCAACGCTCACAGCGCCTAAAAACTCATTGATAATTCCAATTAGACGTGCAAAATCGTCTGTCTGTCTGTTTGTCTATCTATCTGTCTGTCTACCTGCCTGTCTGTGTGTTCGTCCGTCGGTTAGCCGACTTGCCTGTCGGTTGACCGGTTTGTCTGTCTGTTTCTCTGTCTGTCTGTCTGACTGTTTGTCTGTCCTTTCTGTCTGTCTGTCTGTCTGTCTGTCCTTCTGTCTGTCTGTTTGTCTGTCTGCCTGTCTGTCTGCTTGTCTGCTTGTCTGCCTGTCTCTGTGCCTGTTTGCTTGTTTGCCTGTCTGCGGTTGTTTATTCTTCTGCTTTGCTCTGTCTTATTTTTTAGGTCCTCTTACTTTCTTCAGAGCCTCCATAAACACGCAAACCATCAATATCAAATCATACCTTCCAATGGTTGCAGAGGAGGAAGAATCACCGGCCTTGTGTGACTTCCCCTTTTTTGCCGGATGACAATGTAATCAACATACAGATCTGTAGTACGTGCCGAGTGGGTGTTGCTCAGACCCGGAAAAGCTGATGGGTTAGCCGCCACATTTCCAAGGACAGCGAAATCCAGCACAAGCTAATCGACACACATCAAAAGGGTTATTCCGTCGAGCGGTGCAAAAGAAATACTAAATGACAGCATTCCTCACAGCTCCACCCTGCTGGAGGTGGTTCCCTGCAGGTACTGCACTCGTACCTGCATGCTGACGTTGGGAATCACCGCTTTATCGCTCACACGGTACACCTCTGTATGGCCGACAAGCCACACGAGACGGTCCGGCTCCCAAACTAACTTGAAACTTTGCTCGTAGGCGGTCATGTCATAGGACAAATCACTTGTCGGCTTGACCAACTTGTCCACAGCCCAAATCGGTCCGCCGTTCACCTGTCCACCCGCCGAGACTCTCACCACCAAATCCTCTCCGGCAGCAGTCAAATTAGGGTCCATTTTCACAACACTGATTGCCATTCCCGTCTGCGATGCCGCAAGAGCATTCTGCTGCAACCACAATGCAGGGAAGAACTGGGTCCCCGCGGTGGACTTGGGATACCGTAGCCGGATCTCAATTTCACCGTAAAGGAAACTGAATTTCCCCCGTGTCGATATCTGTCCCGTTGAAGCCGCTTGGTTGCCTTCGTTGTTGGTGTGGATGTGGAGCCTCTGCTTGTCAATGAAGACATTTTTTGCGCGATATTGCTGATAGAGATTGCCACCGCGTCGCAGGGTGGGGTTCTTGAGGTCGCCCTCGGTGGCAGTCCATAGCGCGGAGTTTATACGCTCGCTGCTGAAATCGTCCCGGAAAATGGTGCGGAGTTCGCTCGGCGGTGTGGCGTCCGTTCCAGCTACGCTGTCTGAATGGAAGAGAAGGGGGAATAAGCTGAGGAAAATTCCGAATTTCGTAGCCATTTTCTCCTCCGAAGTTGTACTAGTAACTATCACGACACTTCATACGCCGATGCCACGGCTAATGACTTTTATACGAGCGAGAACGTCGAACCAGTTAGAACTGAACAGTAAACAAGCGCATTTTTTTGTGCGGGCGATAAAATCGGCTCATGTTTGTGGACCCAAAGGTCGACCAAGCCCTTTTATAATAATAATAATAGGAGAGTAAAACTCAGCAGTGACAGCAATGGACCTGCACCGTCGAGTACTGTAGTTTTGCGTTAGACAGGGACAGTTGTACTGGAATGGAACGTGTGCACGGCTGTGTGCACCGTACACACAGCACAAGCGCCCCTGGCCGATTAAACGTTCCACAGCTCGTACGCTGTCCCTGTCTAACGCGAAGATACAGTATTAGTATACCACGCTTCTGGTGTCGCTGCAAGAACGATTTAGTACGAGGTGAAATCTGTATTTCGGCTCACCCTCCACTTGGTGGCTCACTCATGGATTTCTCTTTCATGGTAGCTGCTTGATTGTTTGATTTTTGGAAGTGCTATCGCGTACTACGATACAGTACAGCGAATCAAACAATCAAGCAGATGCCATGAAAGAGAAACCCATGAGTGAGCCGATTTATGGACCAAGTGGAGGGTGATCCGAAATACAGATTTCACCTCATGCTGTACAGGACATCCGCCTAGAGACTACACGTACCGGTAGATGCCTATTATATCGCACTTGAAGCAAGCAATATGACGGAAATATGATGGAAGTACCGGCTGTTTACGTGCTTATTTACTGTACTGTGCGCAAAATATACATACAACAAAGTGTTCTCGGTATGTTTTCCGGCTACGTCAGCCTTCCACAAACGATCGGTCAGCGTATATTCAATGCCGTATATTTACGTATTATTTCATCTCATTTCGGAAAAATAGACCTTATTTCGGAAAAAATTGCGTCCCGCTCACCTTGGTCGGAGAGAGTTCCGGAATACGTAACAGCCATCTGCCGACTGACAAAGAGAAGTACGAGTAAATACTGATGCCTATGAGAACCAGTTAAAAGTTACATATAAGCAAGTTTATTTAAGAATTACATATGAACTCAACCGATTATTAGGTTATAATAACTGAATATGGAACCACGAAAGGACAGATCCAATAAGCAGCACTCGGTTTCAAATTGCCCAAATCTTCAACTACGAGCGTTGTACTGTACATGACTTTTACGTCGGGTGCTGCGATAGACGAATCTTAAAGTGTGTGACAGACGTTTTCAAACTCCCAGCTCTTCGATAAGCAGAACGACCCATAAAAACTGCGCCCGCTTACATGTTTTCAGTTCGAACAGGGTACACTACATGCGTGTGACAAGGAAGGAACACATCAGTAGTGTGACGCATCCTCGTCTCATTTGCACGACGCGACGAAATACGGTTATTATATATACATGTAGATTATGACTCATAGGTGAAATTGGTTCAAGGTCAGCCAGGTAGAGAGGGCTCGACATGGTCGACCGCTCGAGTTCTACTGCCCAATGTACGATATTGGCCAAGGCGATAGTATCTATCATATCTATCGATATCTACCGATATCCATCGATATTTATCATATCTATCGATATCTACCGATATCCATCGATATTTATCATATATATACCGATATCTACCGATATCTATCGATATTTATCATATTTATCGATATTTATCATTTGGCATTCGGGTATGGGTACAATCTACCAAGCTTACGGTATGTATGTCTGTCGCTGTTCCACCGACCATGGAGAAGCATATGAATAAAAACAGGATTTGGGTGGATTGAGGGAATGAGTGAGTGTCCTTACTAGCCCAAAACTGTCTCTTTCAAATTCATATCCTCTTTCAATTCATAATGCATCTTTTCGTACCGGAGATCGTGGTGTTATAGTTATTAGTTTTACAATAGAGCAGTGAATAGATAAGTCGTCGCTGTGCTGACCGCCGATCATCGCTGTGCTGACCGCCGATCATCGCTGTGCTGACCGCCGGTTGGTCGGTCAGTTTATGGAGCCATCCCTGATTCAGCTTGCTACAGATGACTCTGCCAGTACGATACTAGTATTTGGACAAAAGAGAGAGTGCGAAAATGACTTCATCTGCAAGCTTCCACGGGAGGAATGTAAAGAGGTAAAAGTTGCTGATGAGTTTGAACACAGAAGAAATTCCGCAGGTACACACTGTGCACTTTAATTTGCTACAATTGATCATGAAGGGTTTCGACTGCCCTTCTCGAAGGCATAGCACACATGCACCGTGCCTGGGTAGACTGATGGCTAGACTGATGTGTTATCTTGGAGACCCTGGAATACTCGGCAAGTCAGCAATGGCAAAGTTGCGCCATTCTGCCTGTCAAATAATTCAAGCGAAGTCTGTATAACACTTCGAGAACTCTAGGAGTGTTATTAACAACCCAGTTGAACAGCTGTTGTCACTGCCGGACGTTATAGCTACTGTAGGTTCTAACGTCTTCAGCCAATAGGTTCTTCATAAGTTCTTTATAAGTTCCACATAGGTTCTACAGAAGTTCTATATAAGTTCTTTATAAGTTCCATATAAGTTCTGTATAGCTCCGATAATGTCGCATCCTGTCTATAAGCTCACCTACTTCGACGTTCGAGGTGCTGCGGAAACGACGCGGTTCGTCTTCGTCTACGCCAACGTTCCGTTTGAAGATGTTCGGGTTTCTCCCGAAAACTGGCCGGTTCTTAAGCCCAAGACCCCCTTTCGACAGCTGCGCCCTACCTGGAAATTGACGGCAAGGTCTATGGTCAGAGTGCCGCATTCACCAGATTGGTGGCTAAAAAGTACAACCTAGCCGGAACAACCGATGAGGAGCAAGCTCATGTCGACGCAATTGGTGACTATTTCAAAGGTAAAACACAGTTGTCTCACTGCCTGTATGTCTTGTATGCCTGTATGTCTTGTCTGCCTGTATGTCTGTACAGCATTGTGTTATTCCGTTCCTTCTTTTCAGACATTTGGATGGCGATGTCCAAGTTGTACTACGAACAAGATCCGGTGAAGAAAGAAACGATTCGCGAGGAATACTTCAAAACCGGCATCGTAGAGCACCTCGACGTATTGGAAAGCCACTTGAACGAATATGGAAAAGGGAAACTTTATGCGCCGTCGGGAGTAACGGTTGCTGGCGTCACTGGACTGGTGTATTCCCTGCAAGTGCAGTTTCCGACCAGCGTAGAAAATCGCCAGAGCCTTAAGGATCATCTAGAACGAGTTAATAATCTACCTGGTGTTAAAGAATGGGTGGCCCAACGTTCGCAAACAGAGCATTAATAAATTATCGATTACATGCGCGATAAGTGGATACGTACTTACAGATATGTATCTCCAGTCAACGTTTTCTGTAAAAGTCTATGTGTGTCTAGCAGTGTCAGACAGACAGACAGACGGACAGACAGACAGACAGACAGACAGACAGACAGACAGACAGACAGGCAGGCAGACAGAGAATTATTTATGCGTGGATCTCTAAACGGGAACACACAGACAATACGTATAGAAAGAACACGACACCTTGCCTGGAAGGGACGATTGCAATGTATGTCGCTTTTTGTCGGCTCTCTGGGTGTTTACCAAGCCACTAGCTGGCTATGTATAGCCGAAACATTTGCTTTGCCCCCAGTCGATCTGCTGCAGAACCGTGGAGAGAGATCCCGACCACCTCCGGCATTCAGCCTCATCCAGTCCTCTCCCCTGCTCCTTTCCCCCAACATTTTTTTTCCGGCCGTTTAAATGCGGTCGTAAGTGGGTCTGACACAATCCGGTGGGTGAAACGACGCGCAATTTCTGCCGACACCGCGGGAAAACCGTAGACCCCATCCGAATGAATGAGCCCATGTCTCATCCGCCCGAATCATTCATTTCCGACCAGCTGACTCATCGCACTTTTACCCGCGCGCTCTCTCCCATTGAATACACATGAGTTTATGACTGACGAAGCAAAGACACACCGCCACCGTCTTAGCCGTGCGTATAAAGAGCTTACCGTTTCTTTGGGAAAAACCATCGAGTCGTCCGCGTTTTTTGCTTCATTCCATTTGAAAGCCAATCGTTTTTGATAAGTTGTCGATGTTCGCTCATCCAACCTTCACGCACCGCATTGACCGAGCGTCCTCCGTGTCGTTGGAATTCACTCTTCACAAACATCCTCGTTAAGCGACTTGTTTACCGCTTTTTTCTCCATCCAGCGCGGACGTTTTGTGAAAACAGTTACCAGACAGTCGTGTCTGTCTGTCTGTCTGTCTGCGTGTCTGTCAGTGGGTTTTATCGATTTGTTGCGCACTGTCAGTGACTTGGACTTTTCCGTTCGGAAAATATTATCATCTTTCATCTCACTACATCAGCGCCCATCACACAACACAACAGCTCCATGTGGTCCTCACTCTTCGGCAACAGGGACCGCGCATACATCTCCGACGTCGGTCACCCGGCTTTACAAGGTTTCCAAGCTCCACCCGGGTACGGACCGCAACGTGTGATCTACTCGGCGCCACCGCCGCCGTATTACAATCGACCCCCGCCAACGACCGTTTACTTGGACCACATTCCGCAGTATCATCAGCAGCAAAAGTCCTCGCGCTGCTTCTTCTGCTGTTTCCCCATTCCACTCTGTATCCCTTGCGACTGTTTTGATTGTTGTTGAACCGCACGGTCGGTTTCCCAGCGCATTTCTTCGCTGGCCCTAATCACAGGTAATATACTCACTAGCCCCTTTGTACAATTAGTCTAGCAGGCAAGTCAAGGGGAAAATAGTTTAGCAGAGCTAATTTGCATGAAGCACTCGGTAAATGACCGGTCGTTGCCTGTAATCATGGCGGCGTTTTCGCACACAAACGTCACGCTCGCCCCCTTGGTGATGCTCGGACATAAATCCAGAAGGGGAATCGACCGTATCAATTGAAATCGACCGTATCAACTGAAAGCGAGCGTATCAACTGGAATCGACTGTATTAATTGAAATCGACTGTATTAATTGAAATCGACTGTATTAATTGGGAAATGTTTTCTTTCCTTGATTCCTTTTGATCTACACAATTTTTTTCATTATTGACAACGGAAAATTGTGTCTTTTTGATTGGATTTGTATATTTTGCCCTTTTTGTTGAATAAACACCGCGACCTCCAAAAGGAGAAAAACTCGAACGAACTAACTAATAAAACCTCATATATTGTAACCTGCTTGAGATTCTTTAGTACTTCACGGTAGTAGTTTTTTGCTTTCCCGCGTAAATCTAACGTTCGAAGGAACTATGGTGTTAATTCCATTCAGTGGAAGACTGATAATAATACCGATGCACATCCGTTTCATTGTGATTTTATTACGATAGCAGTGTCATACATGTTTTTGCCCAATATGTGCACTTTAAATGTGTCTCATGTGGCTCGATCAAGTCGTCAGTGTGAGTACTCGGGTTTTTGATTAAACTGAGGTCTTGCTGTTACAGAGGTCTTGTTGTTCTAGAGGTGGTCCGTCTGACTGGGTCTAGTGGTCTTGCTGTTCTAGTGGTTGTCCGTCTGACTGGGTCTAGAGGTGGTCCGTCTGACTGGGTTTAGAGGTGGTCAGTCTGAGTGGGTCTAGAGGTGGTCAGTCTGACTGGATCTAGAGGTCTTGCGGTTCTAGTGGTTGTTCGTCTGACTGGGTCTAGAGGTGGTCGGTCTGACTGGGTCTAGAGGTCTTGCGGTTCTAGAGGTTGTCAGTCTGACTGGGTTCATACGGCGGAACTCCGCACGCGACATTTGAATAATTGTTTACCGGCTTTTCCTTACAGAGACTGATTGATATAGCGATCTGCTCCCTAATGGACGCCGGCAACTGGGATTACTTGCACTGGCTGGATCTGGGCCGGCCGGAAGCGCTACTCAACGCCAGTAATGCGCACCATTTCAACGAGCTGGAGGAAGTGAACCAGCACGCGGCGGAGACCTTCCCCAGCATTGAGCCGGTGGCGCATCATCAGGAAGGCCAGCCGCGCGATCGTCTCCCCAGCTTCTCCCAGCGGCCTCTTCTCGACAAAATGGTCGACAAAATAGAAAGATAAACTCGATTACGGCGTATAGCCCACATGGGGGTGGGTGTGAACTGCTGCAACAGGATGCCACCCACCGTCAGCATGCGTAATTAGTTTTTGTACAGATTATGTTATAGGACGTGGTTAGAATTCGTTCCCTCATTTTGACCTTCCGTGGTTGTTTTTTTGCGCTTTCCCTTTTTCGATTCCTGGATCGGTCTTTTTTTTTTGCGAATCGAAAAGCACTTATGAGAAAGGATTTTCTGCTGAGACAGACATCAACTTGCAGTTATATAAAGGAATATCCTCTGATGCGCGCAGATGACCATCAAGAATTTTTGGTTTACCTCAGCGGGAATTATTTTTAAGTGGTCGACCATGCGTGTGTTGGCGCCTACCCCACACAAGACGATGATGCAAATGCTTGCAGGATAAGACGTTCACTCACCCTCGCGCTCGGTTGCATGTGCTGCCGGATGATTTGCCGATCCCATTTCTCTTGACTGAGCGCATTAATAAATGTCAGACATTCTTTAAGTATTTTCGGCGTGTTCTCGCCGCCGCGTAAATATTAATAAACGAATTAAAATTGCTGACATACTTGTCTGCCCCAATCAAAGGGCTTCTTTGTGGATGGCTCTACGCTGTCAACGCTGAAACAAGTAATGAATACAGCATCCTCCACACTGATATGCATATCGGTAGTGTGCGCGCACTATGAGACAGTCGATAACTGTCTGTCTGTGTCTGTGTCTGTGTCTGTGTCTGTGTCTGTGTCTGTGTCTGTGTCTGTGTCTGTGTCTGTGTCTGTGTCTTTGTCTGTGCCTAAGCCCGTACTTGTGCCTGCTGTCTGTATTTATGTCTGTTGTGTCTGTTTCTGTGTTTGCGTAAGTGTTTCTGTTTTTGTCTATGCGTCTGACTGTCTATACCTATGTTTGAGCCTGTGCCTGGATCTGTGAATCTTTTTCTGGCTTTGATTTCATGAATGCCCTGTTTGGATGCGTCATCGGTAGGATCCACCCATTCATTGGTCCTCAGCGATCTGGACCCCGTTTACTGTCAACAGTAGCGCCGTCTCTAGGAAGTTCTGTTATTTACTGCACATCATGTTGGTGTTGTATAGTAGAACGTTTGTAGACTTAACACAGCAGTTTGTGAAACTAGTGCTTAATCAGAGGTCGCTCCAAAAATATTATGGCACAGTACGATCCAGGAGAAGCTCAAAAACCAGTTTCTAGCGCTAGTTCGTGCGGTTGTAGTAAAGGAAAAACTCCACACGTTTTGTTTGTGACTAATGCCGCAGCAGACAAAAGGCAACAAGGAACATTCGGCACCAGAAGAAATGTTTTTGAGCTTTTTAACAGGCACATCAGGGCAACCACGAAAGTGCCGAGTCACGGAGAGGAAAAACGACCACAAAATCTGCGAACCTTGTGTACGATAGAGCACGTTCCACCGTCCACTTGCTCGCACATTCAGGAATTCCCTCGCATTAAGACATCAATTTGAAGGAAATATGCGCATCGCATCCAGGGGGGAATATGCGCATCGCATCCAGGGGGAAATATGCGCATCGCATCCAGGGGGGAATATGCGCATCGCATCCAGGGGGGAATATGCGCATCGCATCCAGGGGGAATGCCTCGCATCAGTTGTCAGGAATTGGAACAGAAATAGGAAAAAGCAGAGCTCAAACTCGAAACGCAATTTGGATGGAAAGAAAAAGCGACGTCAAGGCACTAGCCATACCGGGTCCCGCGATGTCCGATGAGAAATCGCGGGACCCGGGCAGACTTCTGCGACACACACTGAGAATGCGTGAAACGGAAATCGAAAATTTCGAATTTGCGGCTTTCCTCGCAAAACATTTTCTCACTTTGAAGGAATTCCGTTGCCTAAAGTCAAGTCAATTTTCTTCTCATTTTGCCGGGAGATGGATAGATTAAAAGCTCGTTTGGGGGCTCTCTGTTCTGTCCGTTGATACTGTCTGCGCGCTGAGGGTGAAGTGGCATATTCGGTCTGTCTTGTTCCGAACTCTCGCATTACCGGAGGACGTGAAAGGGCGCAATATTATTAAAGCGAAATGCGGCAGATCGGGAAAGTGAGCGCGGAAAATGGCCCTGCGGGTGTGTGTGTGTTGATATTCCGGTTACCTTTTATAATAATTCTAGTCACCGCCGGAGCGGAGGAAAATAATGACTGCACCGGAATCGCCAAAGTCGTAAGACAACAACAAGTAAAGTAAAATAAACGGTACAGTAAGCGTCCTTATCGAAAAGCTCACGGTCAACGGCTCCACAGCCAATCACGACAAGGCAAGAGACCACAACCGTGAAAATACTCGCCCTTTTTAAAAAAAGACAGCTTTTGTACTCTTACTATGTACTTTAAATTAGCGAAGGGTTCTTGTCTCATGGAATACCTTGGCCATTACAACTTTCAAAAAAAAACGCAAGTGGTTCTGCTTTATATTCCTTTTACTTTTAAATGAACAATAATGCGCAGATATGTGTAGCGGCATTTTGAAGGACGCGGAGACAGACTGCCAGTACGAGTAATAAGTATTAACCCTCTGGTAACCAGGTGTTTTGGGTATACGGATAGAACCGGGTCTAGCAAAACTTTGCTAGATTAGGGAAAGTGCTGAATGATTCCTTGCAAATCCTAACGGAGTCGTTTGGAAAATTCCCCACAATCATCAAATGTAACCGTTTCAGTGGTAGTGGGAACCGTGACGCCGCTGACGAAGAATGGACTGAAAACAGTCAAACGAGTGACTACACAGTCATGAAATGTCAGTTACACGTCATTCGTAGTGGTTACAACCAGTGGTAGCGCAGCGAATCATTAGGCAGAGTTCTAACCTTTTCCTAATGGTTAATAATTTTTAACTCCGCTTGTATTCACTCGAATATTGCAATACCAGTTTTACTAGATGCACTAAGGACCAGTCTCAAGTCCCTTGTTTTTTCGATATTGAGAAAAAAAATGTCGACACGTGGGACTGGATGTTGTTCGGGCGGTCCAAGTGTTAGCAAGGTGGTGCTAAGTAGGTTCCTACCCCTTTGAGAAGTTTTTTTGAAAATTTTGTTTTTTGAATCTAAATAAATACGTGGTGAAAATATCAAAGCAAAAAACCGCGAACGAAAAGACCCAGAACTCGTGCTGAAAATCGAATGTGACCGTCAAATCTAGCAAGTGTATGCTGACTGGTTCTCAGAGGGTTAAGAGGGCACCAGCCACATCTGCGATCGCATATGCCGGACATTGTGACGTCATGTCATATTCTCTGCTCACAGTCGTAAGAACTGAACTGATAGAACCGTAAGATCTGAACTGAACTGAACCGTAAGAACTGAACTGATAGAAACACAAGATCTGAACTGATAGAACCGTAAGAACTGAACTGAACCATAAGAACTGAACTGATAGAGAAATAAGATGTGAACTAATTGAAATCTTGAAATTGGTAAAAGCAATCAAATTACCATATGCCTGTCGCATCCTGCTCATGTTGTTGACTGAAGGGGCTACCTAACCGTAACGGACTGCAGGGAGACCGGACTGCAGGGAGAATATCAACCCATCAGTCGCAGGACGGTTCAGTGCAGAAGGTGAAATTGCCCCTTGCAACTTTCCGATCCAAATGATCCCTCATTAATCTGCTGATAATCTTAAAAATTCAAAGAATCAAAACTTAATCTGAACAGGCAAGAACTTGCGATAAGTCAACCTCATTTGCATAAAACTGAAAATTGATTAATAACATTTTCTCGAGATGCCGGCGCAGTCGATAATAACTGTAGGAAACGTGAATGATGCTGCAATTGCGGTGAGTGTCGAATTAACAGTAAAGCTAAGCATATTATTAATTAGTATACATTGCTGAATCAGCTTTCGACGATCAAGAAGGAAAAAGCCGCAATATTTCAAGTTTTGTTGATATGGACCGTCGCATCAACGATCGTTTTAACCTTCAGAACTAAAGCTGCTACTACTAAATTAACAGCTACCGTATTCCCCCGATCTCAAGGGACAGTTAAGCCCCTCCCCCTCCAGTCATCGGTTGACTGTTCAATCGGATTCACTGTTTCGTGATTGGTTGAAATTTAAGACCAACTTGGCAGCAATTGATTGATTGATTAAGCGGGATTTCTTGACGGACACATTGAATCGGCTGATTGATTGATTGTAGGTAAACATTAGCAAACGGTGATGAACAGATAAGATCCGGGGTGGATCAAATTAACTGGTAGGGCAAAAATGTGTCCCTTGAGATCGGGGGAATACGGTACTTTATTTCAGATATATGCAATCACGCGGTTTCTCGCATCAATTACCGGTAAAGGCGCAGTCCAAACTGATATTTATTCATTAACTGTCTATGAAAACCGTTCAAACAAATATTTCACTACTGGCTCAACTCACACCGAACTCTCCCATTTCGCTCTTTCGTACACGTTATCGTTATGGATTAGACATTTCTTAATCCCTACGATTAGCTCTTCTTTTTCTCTTTTCATTCTTTCATCTTCATTTTCCTCATACTTCCGTCCGAACAAAATTAATTCTTTTATCCGCTATATGTTCGAACTGAATATCCCCTCTGAAGTTAGGTATACCAACACTTATCCTTCTATCGGGCAGGAACAGTTTCGACCATGATGTAAGTTAATTCCAGTCAAGTACTCGGTAGATCTGATGCAGAATGTACACACTACATGTAAACCTTTATAGGCACGCATACAAATACTAAAAACAGACACTGAAAACGTTAAACATGGCAAGAATCAGGCAGGCAGGCAGACCGACAGACAGACAGACAGACAGACGGACAGACAGACAGACAGACAGACGGATAGACAGACGAACAGACAGACAGACAGACAGGCAGGCAGGCAGGCAGGCAGACCGACAGGCAGACAGACAGACAGACAGACAGACAGACAGACAGGCAGACAGACAGACAGACTTGATTATATCGGTTCTCAAACTAGGAAGTTTTTTCGTTTATTTTATTTCAGTTATGTTAGTCCAAAAGCCACGTTGTGTGACAGCTCCCAGCTTCTCTCCAGTCTTCAGAACGCTACGACAGCCTTCAAGCGGTTGACCAACTCCACCAACGGTGCCACTGATGATACCTCGTCCGAAGAAGTTTGCTACTCCATGTATGCCAACATTTGTAAGCCGTATTTTAGCGTGGCATGCCGAGATGGTCATTCAATCATTACCGATCCGGCGCACAACAATGCCTTCGACGAACCCCGTCCCACCGCACTGGAGACCTGGGGCATCGGACTGCTCTTCATCTGCTTGGTGTGTAGCTGTGCCGTCTTTGGGGTCTGCTTGTATCCCATAATGAAGAAGAAGTTCTTCCATTACGTCATCACCTGGATGATCGGTCTGGCTGTGGGTTCGCTGAGTGGGATCGCCGTTTTCCAGCTGATTCCGCAGGCGTTTGAGTTGGGTGACGAGACGCCGGAACAGGTTGAGAAGTATATCCACAAGTCCTTGGTCATTATCTCGTCCATTTATGCCTTCTTCCTGGCGGAACGGATTTTTAAGCTGTGCATGGAACGAAGGGCGGTACCGACCAGGGAACTGTCACAGTCAACGATACAGAGTGCAGTCGGCTCGGACAAGGGCAACTACATGACAATAGACAGCACCCAGGTAGCTCAGGATATATCTCCTGCCGATGGGAAATGCCAGGAGGAAAGCGGTTGCGCAGTTGTCGAGAACATTGAAAGCCTAGAGAAAGAACGCGTTCATTTTCATGAGCATGTCCATGTGGAGTTTGAGAAGGGGCAGCCGGGCATTCAGACCATTGCTTGGTTGATTCTGTCAGGAGACAGCATGTAAGTACTAGTAATGAACGATATGCGGTTGTATTTGTATTTCATGCCATTTAATCGTTGGTTTTATTACAGACATAAGTTGTAAGTAAACACAAGAGAGGAAGCATTCCGGACCGGCTGATGTCTCCCGATATATTATCTCTTTATCTGTGTCGATGCTCGTGTTGTCTATCTGTCTGTCTGTCTGCCTGTTTGTCTGTCTGTCTGTCTGTCTGTCTGCCTGTTTGTCTGTTTGTCTGTTTGTCTGTCTGCCTGTTTGTCTATCTGTCTGTCGTCTGCCTGTCGAGTGCCGGTCGGCTGGTGGTGACCATTTAAACAACAATTTTCTAATTGTCTTTCGTTACTTTAGCGTGGATGGTTTGAGTATTGGAGCAGCCTTCTCCATCTCCACCCTACAAGGCGTGTCCATTGCCATCGCCGTTCTCTGCGAAGAACTCCCCCACGAACTTGGTGACCTGGCCATTCTCCTTCATTCCGGCCTAACCCTGAAACGTGCTATCCTCTACAATTCCATCTCGGGTTTGACTTGCTTTATCGGCTTCGCGGCCGGCGTCTTCCTGGGGGAGTTACCCGCCGCAACGACCTGGATCTTCGCGATTGCCAGCGGCATGTTCATCTACATCTCCTTCGTTAACATCCTCCCGGAAATGATTTCGGCAGTCGAAGATGCGGGACGTTCCAGTACCAAACAGGCCGTCTTGATTTTGTCCACTCAAACATTTGGCTTAGTGGTCGGCATTGCTTTGATGTACATCCTGGCTAGATTCAGCGGTCAAATTCGAATTGGATAAGTCTTTGCCACTTCGTCATCTGTGTAGGCGATGCCTGTCGTAATTATACCTTATTTCCTCAAGTACGCGTTTCTTTCCCTCAGAAACGCAAAAGCGAAATAGTAAACTTATGTTTGATACACGCGTGGCAAAAATTCTTGAGCTGACCGAATTCAGCACTTTAACTCGACGGCTGTGTACAACAGCCATGCAACGAGTGTGATAGCTTAACTCGGTCAGCGCAAGATTTTTGCCACGCGTGGATCACCTTAGTACACTTAGTATTTTCGCGTAAGACAGGGACAGCGTACGAGCTGTGGAACGTTTAATTGGCCAGGCGGCTTTGTGCTGTGTGTACGGTGCGCACAGCCGTGCACACGTTCTACTCCACTACTGACGGCGTACGAGCTGTGGAGCGTTTAATCGGCCACGCGGCGCTTGTGCAGTGTATAGGGTGCACACAGCCGTGCACACGTTCCACTCCAATACGACTGTCCCTGTCTAACGCGAAAATACAGTACGAGTACTATTACTATGAACCCACGCAAGAGTCGCCTTATCTGGGTTCCAGTTTGTATTTGAGATACGAGGTACCTGCGTCAAGGTTGTTGTTCCCCCAATCAAGTTCCGTCCGAAAAGGAGACAATATTACGACGCTTTGACAGATTGTCTGAATAACTCGGTATCGGAAAGATTGTTGCCTCAGTCAGTTAATCAGCGTTACATGTTTTGAGTTCGAGTTAAGGTTGTTCGGCGAGGTCGAAACGATGGTGCTGGGTACGTGTGTCCCACCTTGACTCCCCGGAACAAGTAACATATTACCATGACTGACATTTTTGTTGCCGTGGCCGTACCGTTTATCATTCTGACATTCTCAGACAAACGTTCCAGCACATTTAAATAACTTTCAAACGCTAATTTGGCTTGTTCTTGAAAAACGGCCATTTCACTGATTGGAAAACAGGCATTTCACTGATTGGGTCCAGCTCCGCCAGAAATGGTTTATCGACGGCCGCCACCGGTGGAGACGTGGGGTTACGGACTGCTCTTCATCTGCCTGGTCTGCAGTTGCGCCGCCTTCGGGGTCTGCCTGTATCCGTTGATGAAGCGCAACTTCTTCACCTACGTCATCACATGGATGATCGGTCTGGCCGTTGGCTCGCTCAGCGGAATCGCCCTTTTCCAGCTCATCCCGCAGGCGTTCGAGCTGGGTGACACCACCGCGGAGGAGATTGGCCGGTACATTCACAAATCGCTCGTTATCATCTTGGCCTTTTACGTGTTCTTCCTGGCGGAGCGACTTTTGAAGCTGGGCTTACAGCGACGGGACAGTAAGAGGAAACTGCGCAGCAGTCCCAGTGAGATTACTACAGAGGAGAATCTCGAATGCGGACCGGTTCCGCCGAGTGGTATGGCGACCGACGTCCCACCGGACGACGCATCGCAACTCCCAAAGAAGGAGCAGGATGAAGTTGAATTTGCACAGGAGAATCCATCGTTGGCGCCGATCAAATCGGAAAACAGTGAGGCACTCCCATCCGGCGGCCACATACACGGCTTGCCTGGACAACCCATGCAAACCAAGGCGTGGCTAATTCTCGCCGGTGACAGCATGTAAGCTCCGGAGACCTTTGCAGTACAACTTCCGGTACAGTTCATTGCAGGATTAATAAATTAACGTTTTCTTCCAGACACAAATTGTAAGTCAAGGAACGAAATGGCATCCAAGACTCCCCGCACAGTCTGTCTTTCCCCTTTCCCATTTTCGATATAGCATGTCTGCTTCTTTGTTTAACATACACACATGGCCACAATTTTGGGTGGCAGAGTTCGAGCCATCAGGGTGGTCTGAGTTTGAGCCATCAGGGTGGTCTGAGTTCGAGCCATCAGGGTGGTCTGAGTTTGAGCCATCAGGGTGGTCTGAGTTTGAGCCATCAGGGTGGTCTGAGTTTGAGCCGCTCTTGGCTAGAACTTGCCACTGCTTTCTCTTCAATTTTTTATTTAATGCCCGGCCCGGCGGAAAAATTAGATTGAGCAAGCTGCTTTAAATTTCGTCAAAATAAACAAGTTCAATCAATCGATCAATCGAGTAAAGGCTGCATGGTCAGTTGTTTGTCAAGAGCGCGTGCGCACGGTGACTTATTCGGCTTGAACTCGGACCACCCTTTTTGGCTTAAAGTATGCCACCCAAAATTGTGGCCATGTGTGTAATTTCTCTTGTGTAAGATAATTTCTAATTTGTACCGGTATTGTCTTGATTTAGTGTTGACGGACTGAGTATCGGTGCGGCCTTCTCCTTCTCCACCCTCCAGGGAATATCCATTGCCGTGGCTTGTCTGTGCGAGGAACTCCCGCATGAGCTCGGCGACTTGGCAATCCTGCTGCACTCAGGGCTGAGCCTTAAACGCGCCATCCTCTACAACACCTGCTCAGGCCTACCCTGCTTTGCAGGATTCATCGCCGGGGTGTTCCTGGGGGAATTAGCGGGGGCGAGTAGTTGGATCTTCGCGGTGACCAGCGGGATGTTCTTCTACATTTCCTTCATTAATATCTTGCCGGAAATGCCGGCAAACATTGAGGCGGCGGGGAAGGTCAGCTTTAAGCAAGGATGCTTGATGTTGGCGGTCCAGACGTTTGGCCTCCTGGTGGGAATTGTATTGATGTACATACTGGCGAGATTCACGGGAGAGATACAGCTTGATTCATGACAAGGAAGGCTGATCTTTCTTATCAACATGAAATACTAAATGACATGTGCACCGGCATTACTGCCGTTGTGATGTGTTACTTGGCTGCCTAAAAGGAAAACTGCCGGAAAACAACAACAACAAATTGTGATATTCATATTCGGAAGTAGTAGACAGCCACAAGAAACACAGGCAGTCGATCGAGTTACGCGATGTCTTAGTGCATTTAAAAATCAACAACAGAAATTACGATTCCATAACGCCAAAAGGTAATGAATCCTAGTTGAGTTGATAGATTGGAAAATAGAAGCTTACTGGAGAACGACGTTTTACTTCGTCCAAGACACTTTTGGGATGTCATAATGCTCAGACAGGGAGTCGAGGTGCTTGTTGAAATCTTCCACCTGCTGCTTATGGGACTTCTCAGCTTTTTTCAAAATCCGGCCCATTTGTCGCTTCTCCTGTTGCTCTTGAAACTTCAGCTCAGCCTTGGTCTTCGTCACTACAGGAGGTGCACGCGAAGATCCCTCCGCGCTGCCAGTCGCCTTCCTCGAAGTCACATTCCCCACCGTCGTCGTCGTTTCTGGTTCCTTCTCCCTGTACTCCACCGAACTGGACGAGGCCTCTGACTTCTTCTTCTTCTTCTTGATGCCCGCATCCAGCGGTCCCTTGCTCTTCAGCTTGAGGGAACTCTTCACGACATGTGCATACTGATCCGACATGATTCCACAATTAATTTCGCCCCCTCCGTCGAGCTAATAATCGCTAATACCCCGCAAATAAAGAATGGAGGATCAGGTTCTCAATGCGAAGCGGTTAGAACTGAAAAATGATCGCAGTGAATAAGACGCTTTGTGGTTGCGGGACTATAAGAACGGAGGACAAAATCTTACCAGAAATGAGAAAAAGAGGCCCCAATGCGGTATTCCACTTCTCCAACGACGTCGTAAAACGAGAAATATTTTTAACTGAGATCTAGAAAAAGATATGGCGATTCTAAGTGGAGGAAGTGGAATGCGAATGGAAATCAAACGACGCGAGGATATTCGTGAAAATTGAAACAGACAGAGAAAAACCAAAACATTGAAGGGCCATGGCTGGTGTCGTTTGTATCCTCACAAATCACAAACAGTAGGAGTCAGTACAGTAGATGAAGGATGCCGTACTTCATCTATCAATCAACTAGCCACGCAGTGGCACATCTACTGCAACGCCTAATCAGTGAATCAACTGATCACACCTCCATTTGGTTGAGGAACTTATTCACAGTTCACTTGTTTGTTTTGCTTACCAGAAAAAGTCTGGATCTATGTACAATCACACCTCCATTTGGTTGAGGAACTTGTTCACAGTTCACTTGTTTGTTTTGCTTGCCAGACAAAGTCTGGATCCATGTACAATCACACCTCCATTTGGTTGAGGAACTTATTCACAGTTCACTTGTTTGTTTTGCTTACCAGAAAAAGTCTGGATCTATGTAGACGTGACAGATCAGTACCAGAGAAAGGAATGCACTCTAACATCGGGTGGCGCCCGATTCCACAAGTCCCAATCGAATGAGAAACCACAAAGCCGCGAGACAAGCCACCACTACCGTGCCGGAAGCGATGCTGGGAAGAATTATCAGCAGCGGGTTAGGAATCAATTTCTTCAGAGGCGTATCATCATCCAAAAGCGGCTGAAAAAAATCAAGTTCCGCTGAATTTTTGTAGCAACTTTTTTTTACTTTAATTGTCGATGTCAGTGTTACGTGCAAAGTTAGTCAATTAAAATTGTTATTACCACGAGAACAGTCCAAATGAAAAATAGCGAATATCCAATTAACAAGGTCGTCAATAAAACATTCCCCCAATATCGGTAGACATTGCGTGGAGCGGGCTTTTGAACTAATGAATGCCCCTTCGACCCATCTGTCATCGTCAACGAATGATCACTAGGATGGGAGACATAAGTACGAAAAACTCTTAAGCATCCGGAAAAGAAACACTTGATCTTCGTTTCGCTCTTCATTAACTACAATCAATCGATCGATGAAAGTGTTCTTACAGTGAAAGTTTCCTGAGATTCGAACGGTTACGTGAGTTTATTTCTATCGAATCGTTTGCTCGTAGCCGGCCGTAACTAGTTTGGAGTTTGAGACAGTTAAGTAGAAACGACACGGACGTCGTTCGAATCTTAGGACTTTCACTGTACAGTAGAAGTCCTCATATTTTGCGTACGTCACAGGCGCCTTTGAACACGTTTGCCCCATAACGAAACTGTTCCGAGACAAGGCAGGGAATAGAAACGCGCCTGTGACTTCTACTGTATTGCAGCCTGCCAGCTTGTGCTTGTAGAACACCCCGCCTGACAGATGGGCCAATGGGCTTTCTCAAATTCCGGAAATTCCATAAGCCCGCCTCCACCAGCTCTGCCGAACATTGTTGATGACGTAGCGAAAATGGGGAATAACCGAAACAAACACACAGTTTGTCTCTTTCCGGCGAGGTGATGACATTTAAAACTCTAACTGGAACTTTCACGAAAATTTGGTGGCAACGCTTGAAAATTTTCATTATTGCTTGAATTATTTTTACAGTTCGTAAGGATGGCTGCACCCTCGGAGATACCACCGGGCATTAATTACCGGTACATCAAGCGCGAAGTGACCAGCGTTGCTCCGCCCGCCGTGGATCCTCTTTCCCCGGTGTGTGGTGATGGGGCCAATGCTAACGGATCTCCCCAAAAGCTGCTTGATCGCTTGCTGGACTTTAACCGTCATGTCGAACACATTGCCCAGGTGGAAGCAATTTTAATGGCGGACATGGGATTGTCCAAAAGCGATGCAGGTATTATTAACGTCTTCGATTGATTGGCTTGATTGGCTTGATTGCCATGTGTGTTTTGTCCGATTGATTGGCTTGATTGCCATATGTGTTTTGTCCGCCATATGTTGCCTGATGAATTGAGAATTTATTGCCTCAACTCTTTTTTCGCAGGCGTGTTTATCCGAGCTGGCGTGGATGCAGTTTTTGGAAGACTTGAGGACGACGCGGCGTACCAAATCAAATCTCATGATTCTGTCGCTGGATTTTGGATGAACGAACTCCAGTAAGCAAACCAGCTGCTCTGTGTAGTTGTTACGCATTGGTTGGTTGCAGTTGAACTAGAGCCGAATTCTGGAGTATTTTAGTAACAGGGAAAATGTTGTTGCTTGCTTTCCAGGGAGGACTTTGACGAGGGGAAGTATTTCCTCGATCGTACGAAAACGGTTTTTGTCAGCTTCGAAGGCACCAGCATCCGGATCAGGAAGCCCAACCACAGAATCGTTCCACGCTTGGCCATGTACGATGAAGTGTCCAAGGACATTGGCGAAGTCCAGTTCGCGGGGGAGCGCGTCTACAATCTTTCTGGTGCAGATGTGTTCCTTCTCCCTCTGGATGTGCCGGTCAAGATCCGCTGGCTCTGCCGCTTCCCCATCGCCATCAAACTGCAGGTGGCAGCACGTGTGACGGACAACAAGACGATCGTGGTGGAGGGTGACCAGAAGGATGATCGCTTTTTGGGGAAAGACGAAGCGACCTTGATTCTATTTGCACGCTGCGATCGTGAGAAGGAGGAGCTGTTTTGGAAGTTTATGAGTGCCAGTGGGAAGACACCCTATCGCTTGACGTCGACGCAGTTCCAACTGCCGAGCAAAGCCACGCCTCTCAACACGTTCTTCGCGCGGTGCTTTGCTGATTTCTTGGTCGATCCGGTGTGGAAGAAGGTCATGAAAGATAAGATTCAGTTGAAGCTGCAGCAAGTCAAGCGACCGCATTATTTGGAGGAGCTCCGAGTTGTGGAACTCGATTTGGGGAAGAACCTCCCGACGTTTGGGCAGGTGCGTTGACTGGTCATTGTGTCCTGATGATTTGTGCAGTGTTCGACCATTTTACGGTAGTTTGCTGGTAGCGCCAACTAAAACTAGTTCCTTACTCCGAAGTACAGAAGTGGCTTTTTTACAGGTATCGGAGAAGATAGGCATAGATCGTCTCGGTGTGTGGTTTGAAATCGAGTCCTTCGAGCTTCAAGGTCCGATTCGGATCACTTTGGCTACCAGCTTGAATTTGCTTAAATTGACTGGCAAGGCCGACAAGAAGGTGAGCCTTAATGTTTCGGAACTTGTTACGCGGTCTGTTCGATTTCATTAATGTTTAATTGTTGGGATGGCTTCAGGAAAACGTTCCAGTGGATGAGTCCAAGCTGGAGGGGGAGGAAAAGAAACGTTGGACCTATTCCACTCTTGGGGATTTGTATGGCGGTTACGAGGAGGATGAATTCGAGGAGGAGACTGACATGCCGGACAAGGCGAAGCCGAAATTGATGCGTTTTGTCGAGGTATGAGAACCAGCGGGAATATTCGCACTGTGTATGATCCGTTTCTAATCTGCTTCTACATGAGTCGACTACCATTGCGTTTGGGTTTTGTTGGTGTTAGACCATCGCTGAATCCAAGGCGTTCCAGTACGTCAGTGAAATCGGAGTCATCCGCCGTGCTCTGCAAGATGTCAGCGACACTGAATTGACCGTCACCGTTGAGATCGAGCTGATCAAGGGTCGCTTGGCTTTGAACATTCCCCATCCGCCCAGCGACGTATGTACCGAGTCACGCCGAGTAATTGTCGACTTTGCTCGTTGATTTTCTGTGTATCTAACGGTATTCCTGTTTCAGCGCTTGTGGTATGGTTTCCTGCCAGTTCCGACGTTGAATTCCAAAGTGATTCCTAAAATGGGAGAGAAGGACGTCAAATTCACAATGGTGACCGACTGGCTGGAGAAGAAGCTCGTCAGCGAATTCCACACCGTTCTGACTATTCCCAATATGGATGACATCACGATTCCCTTTGCCAACAGCGGAATCGACCCAGCAGAGTATCGGCTGTCGAAACTGAACGATTTGGTTTTAAAGCTGACATAGTACCATTGGCAGTAACGACTTTATTCAGCTTCTCGTGATCTATATAACTTTTTGATTTCCATTTTAAAGTCTCACGCAACACCGCTTCACGTTTGGGGCCCTTTTTCTGGGCCCTCATTCCACATTTTTATCCGGTTTTCTTCCTATTGCAGCTTCTCTGGTGCACGTAGTCTCGACAGTGACCACCCCCTCCATCCACAGGAAAAATAATTTATTCTGATGATACTGTGCCGAGATGACTGCCACTTGTGAATGTACATGTAAATAAAAAAAAACACAACATGGGTCTGCAAGAGCAAACGGACGAAAGAGACGTGCAGGAAAAAAGGTAGCGCGGTGTGAAAAACGGTTTGTAAAACAAGATCAAACTCCCCGATTGGGCAATTTCTTCACTTTATAAATCCTAACGAGCCAATGCTCTGACGTGAAGGCTTCCTCCAGACGGTCCAGCTCAAAGTCCTTATTGCCAATCTCCACATTCCGGACGCGATCATAACCAGCCGGCTTGCCTGCAAAACCACCAAAGAGCACTAAATGCTGCATTGCTCGAATAATCATGAAGGCAAAATGGAATGGGGTTGGAAGGCGACTACAACGAACCTCCTTCGGTGTAGACATCGCCGAAACGGTAGTAACACAGCTTGTACATCAAACAATTCAGCAACACAGGAGAGCCTTCCCGGTCGACACGGAACTCGCCGGAGGAAGTGTAGTAATCGTTCTCCTTGATGTCAGCTCCGCGGTCGGTCGACCCACCAATACGGACCATCCACAGAAACTTGTTGATATCTGGAAGCGACGAAAAACAATCACTCCATTTGCAGTCGCAACACAATAAAACGCCCTGCCGGCAAACGAAATGACTCTACACACCATCGGAAGAGTAGCCCGTCAGACCGCCAAATATGACCAAGACATAGTCCACATCCAGCTCCTGCATGATCTTGTAGGCTCTGTCTTCCTGTCTCGACATTGCCTGACCGACCTGCGAGATGTGCGTGTTGTTCCATGTATTGTTGTCCACCAGAATCGTTCGATTAGCCATCGCAGTGATCTGAACGGAAAAACAACCTCGTTAAAAAAAGGCAACATACAAAACCGCCACAAGGGTGACCCAACCTGATAGCCGTAATCCCACCAAGACATGACCTTTGCGTCCTGTAAGAATAGGAAGAAACCTCGAATTGATAATGTTTCTGCGTGTTAAGACCAGACTTCTGCTACGGAAGCCAGGTTTGGCACAGAGAAAAAAGTAACAATTTAGCGACAGTAAAAATTGAACCGAAGACAGGCAGTCTTGGCACAGAGTGCAATCGCATAAATCAACAAGATATCAATGCGAACAGCAGGCAGAGCACACAGTACCTCAGCGGTGTTCATCCTCAACCAGTAATAGGCCTCTCGGAAATCGTCAAAGATGATTCGGTCACCGCCGCCGCCACGAGCTGACAGGACAATGGAGGGGCTGCTGTACGCTTCCGAAGTCACCCACACGCAATGCCAAGCATAGGACGCAAGGAAAATTGTCATCAGGCAGCACATCGCCGTTCCAACCTGCAAGACAGCTTCTTAAGGCAATAGTCTTAACTACCGTTTATGCCAAAACACGATGGCAATTTCGTCAGACCTCGCTCTTCATCCAGTAGTGGGTCTCAGCACGTCGGTTTTTCTTCTCCGCCGCAGTTTCAGGCTCAGCGTTGCGTGCGTAGATGCACAGGATCGCAGAGATGCCGATGCCAGAGAGGACGCACATGACAGGCGCCAACACCAGCATCAGACGAACCATCACACCGGCGAAGTAGATGCTGGTCACCCCGTACATGATAATGAAAATGTTGGCATCCGTCAACTTCTTGAAGCAATAGTACATGCCGACTGTTGAGAAAAAGGAAGGATTAAAGTAAATAACACTCATCACAACCAATCATCAGAATCAAAGCAGGGTAAGAAAACTCGCCACAAGTCCACTTACCGGGAAACATAAAGACCAACAGCTGAAGATCAAAGTAAAAGGACGACCAAGCAGTCGGCTGATGCTCGGATACGGACGCGATGATGGGGATGTTGTTCTTGGCGTATGACGGATCCAGCAGTGAGTAAAATCGACCGGTCCAGGGAGCAATCTTGCCGGTGATTGAGAGGATAAGCGCGGCAACTCCGACGGCACCACCAACCACAGCCGCAACGGACTTGATGAGAATGCCAAAGTTCTCGGACGACATTTTGGATTTGAGGTATTCGACGAACGCGTAAAGCTGGCAGATACCGAAAACTCCAAAGGCCTAAACGATGCCATCGTTTTAGCGTCACAGCAGACCTCTGATAATCGCAGGGTTTGTTCGCTACTGGGTTCTTGTATTCAACTTACGGCCATATGTTCACTGGTCTGAACCGGTTGGAATCCCACAAAAGGAATCTGCATGGAGAGCATGGTTCCAATGACATACACCTGCAGCAAAAAGACAGATCTTAAGTCAGACTACACCGGAAAATCACAAGTTAAAGCTTTGTTAGACGAGCTTCGATCTCGTGATTCTGCACCAGGAAAGGTATTCGGATAGATTGCACATTGGCTGCCGAAATTGCTATCCTGGAAGTAAACAATGAATCATACCGTCGAATATGCCACGTAGATCTTGTGAGAGAAGCGACCTGTGCAGACCAGAGCAAGTACATGCAATGGGATCAAGTTGATGAGGAAGACATAACCTCCCCAGCTGGAAACCTACGAAAAAAATGTCGACAATGACTTTAGAAATCGACAAATACAAAAAACTTTGCGAGATACAACAATACGAACCAAATAACACGTACCATGTAGAAGTAGGCAAGAGCGCAAGCAGTCGACCAGTAGATGGACCCGGTCTTGACCGACTTGATCCACAGGTAATAGGTGAGCAACATGCAAAAGATGGCAATGCCTTCATTGTCGTACGACCCAGCGACCGAACGAGAAATGTAGCCGGGAACGATGGAGATGAGTGCCGCCGCAACTAAGCCCGCTGCGGAATCCTACAAACAGCCGTGAGCATAAACGGATCAGTGGAACAACACTTCCAGTGCTAGTGGTTAATGAGCGAACCTTCAACTCCTTAGTCAACAGGTAGGTGACGATGACGGTGAAACTGGAGAAGATGGGAGCAAAGAAGACACACACATTCCGGACGTCAATGCTGAGATGGAGCGTATTGAGTACGTAGTGGAGCACGGAGGCGGTGACCATCAGACCTACGAAAAAAAAGGTTTACTTCAGAATTCTGTTTCTTGTGTCCCAAACTTAAATGGTCACTTTCAGTAAACAGCGAAAGTGATTTTCGAAAGTGTGGAAACGCTTTTGCGAGGGTGTGATTATATGCTCACCAGAAATAGTGAACTTATCGTGAACCTCGCCTAACTGAACCATTAATCAATCGATCAAACTAATCAATCGATTAAACTAATCAATTGATCAAACTAATCAATCAATCAAACCATCATCTCGAGCATTTTGGAAACACATGCCATGCCTCAACAAAAGATCAATCAATCGCCCGCAGCCATATCAAACCAAGCGACTGCTCAAACAATCAATGGAAAGCAACTATTTAAAGCAAACTAAAATATCCATCGAAAAATTACCTGGATAAATCGTTCCACCAATGATGCGGCCCAGCGGATACCATGCGCGATCATCAAACCAATTGTGGAACTTATAGTAGCCTTCTTCCGCGAGATATTTCGTCGTTCGGTAATTAAAATAGGGATCAAACTCTGCAATCAAAAGAAAGTGTTAACAGAAAAAAATTCTCCTTTACAAAATAAAGGATTAAGGTGGCTATCTTACCATGGATCACTGACTCGTAACGAAGTACGGAAAACAAGCGCGTGCTGAATGCTGCAAGGAAAAAGTGGAAGAAAAATCGTCAACGTCACCGGAAACCTCAAAGACGTGGGGGGAAAACAATTAAATTTCACCTTACGGCCTTACCCATAATGCAGCTGACAGTGAGAATGAGCAGCTTGAGGTACGTCTCCTGCTGCTCCGTCGACAGATTAAGGTATTCGGCGATGGAAAACTCCTTGCTTTTAGTCGACGACGCGGATGTGCCATTGCTCTCACGGGAAGGTGCATTTTTCCCTGGAGTTGCGCGAGATTCCCTCGCAGAAACCTGCTCGAACAGATTGCTTACAGCGCGGCCCTCCAATTTGCATGCTGATTTGATCGCACTAACCTTTGGGGCGCTCATTTTTTAATTGAGCAGGGAAGGGAATATAACGGCCACCGGAGGAGCCAGGGAAGAACCTCAACGAAGCTGTTTACTGAGACTTTGAATGCCAGCTGCTTGCTTCCTTGCTGCGTCGACAGACAGGCCGGCTAGTTGAACACGTAAAATCTTCTCGTTTATACACACTCACGTGTGAAGCCTTTCACGCCGAATAGGAACACACCCCACTCCGGTCTTTTCAGTAGAGATGTTTCACTTCGTTTGGCTTATTATTTCTGTTGACGTGGAATGATATTGCAGATAGAGAGGAGGGGGACGTGGGGCGCCACCAACGTTCCGGCTTGACCCAAGTACTAGTACTAGTACGAACACTTTTGGGAAATCTGTTATATCTCATTTACGCTTTGCATTTAAGAAATAAAAAATCTCAATTGAAAACTGCTCTCTTTACTAGCAAGTTATGCGCAAAGCGAAAATTACAGTTATTCATAATATACGCAAAGTCGCTTACAGTCAACGACAAGATTGAGTACACTGGAGGGTCCGGGGAATGGGCAAAAGGGGCGGAGTATGGGGTGGTTTTCAAACAATCGAACAATCAACCACCTGACTACCCCCTGCTCCGCCCCTTTTGCCCATACTCCGGACCCTCCAGTGTACTCTATCTTGTCGTTGATTGTACACTACAGTAAGAAGAAGGATTAGCAGACCGCAAAGTACTAATATGCGTATACGCGGATGCGTGTTCGAGATACCACTGTGTTTTAGATTTCGTGCTATGAAAATTCGAGTCGTGTAAAATAAGAATAATTTCATAATTTTCCTTGGCTTTGGGCGATGAGACGCTTGCGGACGAAGTCGTAAAAGTCATACTCCGCGGTGAGATTTGCACGTATTATTTGCTTGACTTCTTCGGACACTCGGTCCACCCGGTTTTTGCCTTTATTGACAACGTGATCTGCAGAGTGATGCCGAAGCGGTAAAACTAATTATCCGATGGACAAACAAATTAATTAAAAGTGGCCAATTGGACTGCTGTGACGTACCAGGGTTGGAAGCATAAAGGTCCACAGCACCGGCGAAATAAGCCGGGAGAGTTTGCTCCAACACCTGCAGGGACATGTCCAAGTCCTCCAAGATTCCGACGACTGCAAAGTGTTTCTCTACGTTTTGCTTCGCCCTCGACAGAGCATTTGGGCTGTTGTGCTTCCTACCGGAAATTGGGGAAATATTAGAGCATATTTGCGAAGGCACAAGGAGTTACTGTAGTGCCACGACTATAACGGTCGATTTTTACATCCGGGCAGGATTTTGACACCCGGGCAGGGTTTTTACACCCGGGCAGGGCTTTTACACCCGGGCAGGATTTTGACACCCGGGCAGGATTTTGACACCCGGGCAGGGTTTTTACATCCGGGCAGGGTTTTGACACCCGGGCAGGGTTTTTACACCCGGGCAGGGTTTTTACACCCGGGCAGGGTTTTTACACCCGGGCAGGGTTTTTACACCCGGGCAGGGCTTTTACACCCGGGCAGGATTTTGACACCCGGGCAGGGGTTTTGACACCCGGGAAGCGCACTCGGCCTGGGTGTGTTGGCTGAGTGCTAACTCATGACAGAGGCGCGTGTGACGGAGGCGGGGCTTAACCGACCGTTATAATTGTGGCATAAGGAGTTACCCCGCACCAGAGAGGCTTCGTTGACAGCATCGGTTGTCAAACAATTAGATTTGCAGTATGGAAAACCAAACAATCGACAATTTTACAAATGAAAGTTTCGAGCGCTACGAGTACGTTATTTGTGCATGATGGAAGCTCGCTCTCAGCAACAAATGCAACAAATGTGTTAGCAACAAATGAACACTTACGAACATTCGATGTCGTGTCCGCAAAAAAAGGCGATCATATTCTTTATGAAGGTTCCGTCGATCAATCGACAATCGTAGTCCTTTCCCGTCCTCACACAGTTTTCCAAGTCCTATAAAACAACACCAGAATTGTACCGTACTCGGAACTCGGAGCTCGGAGCTTGGAGCTCGGAGCTCGGAGCTTGGAAAGATCCCGTGAACTGTTAGTGCCGAGTCGCTGATCACACCTCATCGTACCACTTCCGCTCTCCCTTCTTAACTCCTTCATTTTGCAGCCGGCGGCGAAAATAAAACTCGGAAATGAACCGCTCCGTCGGGTCTCTTATCAGATTAATGTAAATTGGGTTCTTTTCGCGGAACCTGAAACAGAAAATTGTACATATTGTAGGCAACGCAAATCAAACTGGCACTTCCCCTTTTATCCTGCAACGGCTTGTGATATTCGATTCCTATTCCTATCCGATTCCTATTCCTATCAGGGTCATATTCCTATCCGATTCCTTATCCTGTTACATACTGCACTTACTCGGCGAAATCCAGGAAGAACAAATGTCTGTCGAAGCTAGTTCGTGGTGGCTCGTCATTGAACTCTTTGACGAAATCTTCCTGCAAAGTGTCTGTGATGAGAAATTCGACCGCTTCGTTTGACGAACACAATACTTTATCCGCATAATTAAAACATATCTATTGGCACACTTGGGCACGTACCCGCTGCTCCTTTATGAACATTCCCCAATCATCCAACTTGGGTGACGAATGATGCTGAAATCCATTTCTTTCTGCTAACTTTTTGAGCAATGCCACAAGAGTGGAGCTCCCGCATTTCGGAACGCGATTGTAAAACAACCTCGTATTTCCCGTCCTGAGTGCCGGAAGTTTGGTTGCCCGGTCCCGGTCACTTTTTCCCGCGGTGACGGACTCTGAGTTCTCGCTGCTGGCATCAGACTTCCTCCAATTCAGCAATCCAAACAATATCACTCCTACCAAGAAAACAGTCAACAGGTAGAATTGCTTTTTCCTGTCGATCGGCAGGAAGTTGATCAGCCGACTGCGGTACAGCCAACGCCGTAACGTCGATGGCGGCTTCTTGCTCACGTCCTCACGCTTGCCCATTTCCGCTCCCGAAAAAAACACTTATGACAATCGCATTCGCAAACCTTTGAGCATGTCTGTCTCATACGCGTACATATCAAGTACCAAGGGTGTATTAAAAGTAGCAGCTGCTGCAACCGAGCGACTATGGCCAGGAAAAAGTTGTTACGCAGGTATATGATACAGCACGGTGCAGTACACACGTGGCAAAAACCTTGCGCTGACGGAATTAAGCACTTCAACTCGACAGCTGTGTACAACATCCATGCAACGAGTGTAATAGCTTAATTCGATTAGCGCAAGGTTTTTGCCACGTGTGTAGTAATGGACGGCCGGAGGCGTTCAGTCTGACCCACTGCCGTTTGACTTCACGTCTTGCATTGCAATGAGGTTTGAGTTCGTCGGCTTCACTTCGGATGCTGAAGCTTCAGTCAGGCTAGCCAGTAGGTTTTTCATTGTCTGTAAGCTGCCTGCCCGTTACCACAATGGTTGCCTATGAAGCAATTCCAGCTGTTTGATGTGAGTTACAAGTTCGTAGATCGTAGACTGTATCTCTGGTTCTTATGTACGAGCGGCTGATACAAATGTAGTTCGCAAAATTGCGTGTCGAACCTTTTGCGATTACCTCCTTAGCCTGTATGTTCCCTAAACAAGCCTGTATGTTCCCTAAACAAGCCTGGTTATCGCGCTCGGCGTGATTGGACAAAACATTCGGACGAATTTTGCAGTGTGCATTTTCACGGAAGGACAAGCAGGTTCATCGCCTTCATTGCAGTAAATCTGTATTCGTATAGCGCAATGAAAAACGAGTGGTGAAATAGCATATAGCGGCATCCGTAAAGCACCAAAGTGTTGGTAAAACAATAGTTACCCAACGATGGGGTAAAATCTACAAATAGCGAGCTCGGGTACGGTGATCCACTCCAGTCGTCTCAAACGTATAATTCACCCAACGATGGGGTAAAATCTACAAGTAGCGAGCTCGGGTACGGTGATCCACTCCAGTCATCTCAAACGTATAATTCACCCAACGATGGCGTAAAATCTACAAGTAGCGAGCTCGGGTACGGTGATCCACTCCAGTCGCCTCAAACGTGTAATTCACCCGGATGGGCATGCAATCGGGGTCTCCGCCCTTCTCAACCCACAGATCGTTGTAGGGATACTGTTTCGGCATCATGGGATTGAAGGTGTACACGTCCCGGGTAAAGTAGTATAGCGCGGCGATGGAGAAGACGGCGGTTGAGGTGCAAAGAAGCATGTAGAGCATAGAGTGGCGATGTCGTTTGGTACTAGCCCGATCGCCCGTATACAAATCAAAGTCAATGTGCATCGGCTCGCCATAATTTCGTCGATGATATGGGTAGTCCCAGGCCTGGGAAACAGGGAGAAGGTAAAAGAAACACCGACTCACTTCGTAATTTTAGTGAACAATCAAGCAATCCAGCAGTCGGTTGATAAATCAATCAAGCAAGCAGCCCTTTGCAAACCCTGCGGTTGGAAGCATTCGACTCTTCTTGCCCTTGGTGTTTAGTGGTACTTTCAAATTGATCAAGAGCTCTGGGTCTATTGATAAAGGTACACTGAAATCTTCAAAATTTAGAAATAATACACTGCCATGAATTTATCAAATCAGGGATTGTACTGTACATCAAGCGTGAAGCTGCAGGCTGCCTAATCAGCAAATCACTCAATCAAAGCCTCACCCACCTCATAGGGATCACGAGCATCGTAGGAAATGCAAGGGACATCAGGGTAGTCTCCATAGCTGAGATCCATCTTCCCGGCAGCTTTCCCTTCTATCGGTTTATAATCCGCAGGATGGAGGTTGTACTTTTTGGCTGCGGCAATGCGCTCATCCATTGTCTTTGGCGCTTGGGAAGATGCTCTCCAATCGGGATTCCAGTATCCGGGCCTGCCATGGGAGCCGTGACGAATTAAATTTAAGGGTACAGTGGTGGCTTGAAGGGTGCGAATCAAGGGAGCACCCTTGCTTAAGAAAAGGACCGACATGATGGTGATAAAATTGAAAAACAACGCTGTTGACGACCTCCCGTCCCTTTCCCCCGTGTGCCTTTCACGAACTCCCTTTGATTGTTTACGAAGCTGCAAGGGGGAAACGGCTTAAAGATAGCACGGATCTGCTATGCTGTAGACCCACCACGTACACAAATCGCATTAGCCACTTTCCTTCAAATTTCAAAATGCGAATGCGGTTGGTCAAATTTGGCATCAAGCCACTCCCTCAGCAAACGATTCACAGCGTGTAATTCGGTCCCGCAATTTGCCTGTTCGAACGCGTTATTACACGTTTTGCTGTACAAGCCCTGTACCCGGGATATAATTTACGTTATCTTGGTGCGATTGAAAGGTGTTCAGGGATGCTCACCCGGATGAAAGTTTCCGTATCAACAAAGAAAATTACTCGAGCAGAAGTGGCTTAAAACCGGGATGCGTCAGCTGTTGTTGACTTCATTATATTTCTTCGTCGTTCTTTTCCAGTTTGTATTATTATTTCTATCGTGCGGCAAGCAATTGTAGCAACGCCAATTTGGTAAATTTTTTAATTCTGGTTGTCGAATTGTTCACGGGAGGAATTATTATTGCCCTCATCGCAGCATTAACCGGAAGTAGCTTCTGATGTGACAGTGTTTTGCATCATTTCAAAAAATGGCATCTCCTAAGGTAAGCTGATGGATCCTCCGTGGTCCTAAACGAAACAATAATGCGTCCCAAATATATGTGTGAAGATCGAAAGAGAAATGTATTGCTGCTTGTACAGCTCCCGACAAATCAATCAATCAATCAATCAATCAATCAATCAATCAATCAATCAATCAACGAACATTCTTTCAAATCAATAAGGTCAGTACAGTCAATCAATCAATCTACCCATCGCTCGCAGAGTTCTCGTGTTGTGAAAGCCGGGTGCTGTTTTTATACAAAGACGTCATTCGCTTGATTGGTGGAAGCGCGGTTTCAGCTGCATTGAGAAGACATTTGACATCTTTCGCCTCCTAGGAAGCAACGGTGATCGTTCTTGATGTCGGAGTCAATTCGGATGAGCCGATAGCGGATCGAGTCAAGACGACCGCGCTGGAAGCATCCATCAAGTGTATCAGTCGGATGTTGCAGAGCAAGGTAACACAAATTTATCTCCCGCTCCAAAGTTTGATCATTTTTACCTGACGACATTTTCTTTTGGTGGCAGCTGTTCACGGAGTCGAAGGATGAGTTTGCCCTGGTGCTGGTGGGAGCCGAGGACACGCAGAACAGGCTAAATGAGATGGCGGAGGATTCGTACTTGAACATCAAGATGGAAAGTGATTTGAAGCTGGTGAACTGGCAGATTTTGGACAGTCTCGCGGAACTGAAGAGGGCAACGAGCCATCGGGGCGACGGTAAGCCCGTTTATCCAATGTTTTATGGATCTTCACAGGCGATCGAACAGTTGATTGGTTGTCGAGTCCTTAGAAATGTTTTCTCGGGCTGTTGATCGATACCGACACGCACTACTGTTCATATATTACTGTATCAATTGATTAGTGGCTCATATGTTCCTAATTCGTCCGCTTTTTGCAGTTTTCGAAGGCTTGAAAGTGGCAGTGGACATTATCCAGTTTGACGAAGAATCGTCAAAGAAGTAAGTTTTGTTTATTCTGGCTCGGGAGAGCAGGTCGCTCAACAGTTTTCACACCCGTTTCATGTCACATTTTTCTTGCAGGAAGCGCTTTGCAAAACGGCGAGTCATCCTTTTCTCCAACCTGCACGGCACTCTCAATGCCTCTTCCAGCCAGATTTCCGCCTTCGCCAAGACCATTCATGCCTGTGGCATCAACATGATCCAGTTGATGTAAGTTATGTTCTCTGAAAATATGGCTTGCCATGTAATTAGATCTGTCGTGACTATTATATTTTGACATAGTGGTGTCGATTTGGAAGAGGCCAAACAATCCGAGTTGATACAGCTCAAGTCGAGCAAAGCATCCAAGGGTAAAAGCGTCTCACCGACTGCTGCGATATCTGAGCTTTTTGCGAGTTTGGAGGCATTATCGGATGACAAGGTTTTGGAGAGCGTAGAGAGCTATTCCTTTAGGTACAGTACAATTATAAGTATCGAATCAGGCTCCCTTAACAACAAATGTTTCTGACAGGGATGCTATGTCCTACGCTAACTACTTTGCCTCCCGTCAAGTACGCCCCACCCCGTGGAATGGATGCCTAGAGCTAGGCGAGACCTTGAAAGTGCCCGTTGTCATCTACGCTCGAGTAAGAATTGAACCCTCGACCGTCGATGGTGAATTACGTTTATTTTTTCATCGATTCATGGTTTGTTTCAGGTGAAAGAATCCAAGCTGAAACAAACGTGGAAGAAGTCCGTTATCGGGGATTCAACGAAGGAATTTAAGGATGTCATCAGTTATTTCGTTCAGGATGGTCTTGTGCGACAAGAAGTGCCTAAGGAGGAAATTGGCGATGGTAATAAGACACACAACACGCCTACGCAAAAAATGTAATTATTCTTTGTAACATTTTTTGTTGTCGTTGCAGCTTACAGGTATGGCACTACTCTGGTGCCGTATTCCGCTGAAGACAAGGCGGAGATGAAATTTACCGGCACCGGGAAATGTCTCAAAGTCGTTGGATTCGCTCTGGCTTCGAAGGTATGAACATTTTGGAAACTAGAGGTCAATTCACATTCCCGTAATTGCTGAGCAAACAAGATTTCTTTTTGTCGTTGTTGTCCAGGTGAAACCGCACTTGTATGTTGGGGATGATGTGAAAATCGTGACGGCTCCGATGTTGGATGACTCCGCACAGACCGCTGTCTCCGCATTGGCCCATGCGCTGCACGAAGAGAAGATGGTCATCATCTGCAAGTACGGCTACAACAAGTCCAGCTCTCCGAAATTGGTGTCCTTGTCTCCTCACCTGTGTGAGCGCGCAAACGGAGCATTTGAGGTACGTTTTCGCTTCTTTTATGTTAATGCATGGCGACTCTCCAGTATGGTTTTTCTCTTCTTTCAGGGTTTTTACATGCATTTCCTGCCGTTTGAGGACGATTTGCGCCTCTACACCTTTGCTCCCTTGTTGGATGGGAAGGCGAAGGACACTTACCAGCCGAACGATGAAGAGCTCGCAGCTGTCGGGGATCTCATTGACCAGTTGACTGTTTCAAAGTAAGCTCGAGAACTTGCATCTTTTCTGATGGGTCTCAGTTGAGCAGAGACCTCTTCTAATGTATCAGTTAAATTCAGGGATGACGATGACGGATATTTCGACCAACTGAACCCGAAAAATGTTCGTAATCCGTATCTCCAGCGCTTGTTCAACTCTCTTCAGTACCGTGCTGTTCACCCGAACGATTCCCTTCCCGAGCTCGACCCGAACGTACTTAGCCAGATGACGATGCCGGCGGAATTGGCCATGCGTTCCGAAGCGGCGAGGGATAAGGTCAAAAAAGTGTTCGAGCTGAAGAAAATTGAAAAGCCGAAGTTCAAGAAGAATCTCATTGCCGAGTAAGAGTTTTTAATTTTAGTTACGTTTTTTTGTGGTTGATAACAAGAATCGTTTTTCTTTTATAATCTAGTGGGACTGAGCCTTCCACTGAAGGCGTGGATGGTCTGACCGACCAGATGGAGACACTAGTGACTGCGAACGTCTTGGGCATTGATAATACTGTGTCCAAGGTTGGCACGGTGTCCCCGGTAGAGGATTTCACGGCTTTGACGACAGGAGCAGATGATCACACATTCGAGAAAGGTAAGTAACGAGTACCGAGCACCGAGCACCTATAGAGGAGCCGTTTCGAAGGTGGTCCTCTTCTTATGTTATAATCTTCTCTTAGTCGGCATGATTTATTTCTGTTCGCAGCTATCCAGATGGCAATTAATGTGGCGAAGGACTTGATTTACAGGTGAGAACTGCGTCACCGAACTTTTGTTTTGCCCGGTGTCGGTTGGCCTATAGATGTCTAATTCTCCTCAATTATAGCTTTGACGGTCAAGTCTATGCCGACAAGGTGTTGCGACTGATCTCGGTGATGCGTGAGCGCTCTGTCGAGGTATATATGTGCGCTTATTCAACGGGGTGGCTCAACTTCACTTCACATTGGTTCATTATCATTTTTAGCGCAACAGTCCGACAACTTTCAATCAATACCTCAAGACCTTCAAGGCTGAAGTATTGGAGAACAAACTGGACATCGTTTGGAGCAAGCTGGTTGAACGTAAGTTCCAAGGGGTTAATACGATTTCCCGGTTCATTTTCGAGTTGGCATTCATGTCTGTTATTTTAGGCAAAATCACACTGATTCAGCAGGAGGAGGCTAAGACAAGTTCGGTCACGAAGGCAGAGGCGCGAGAGTTCCTGACAACTACGAAAGTAGAGAAGATTATTACGCAGCAGAATGGCACCAAGAAAGTCGATGATGATGATATGGTACGCCGTATAGAACATTGATATGCACGTGGCAAAAACCTTGCGCTGACCGAATTAAGCCTTTTAACTCGAGGCTGTTTGCCATCGTCGAACGAATGTAATGGCATAATTCGGTTAGTGCAAGGGTTTTGCCACTTGTGTAAATCAGAATTGCCTGGCACGAAGAATTTTTTTGTTTGCAGATCGACGAAATGTTCGGCTGAAGGACTGTGGACAACGATATTATCTTTATTCAGTGCTGCAGCTTTTCCAGCACTCGCTACTGCTGATTTTTTTACGTCTTATCAACGGCAGATTCTCTACCAAACAAATACCCCAAAGCGTAACGTTAAAGTCATTAATGATGGATCTTTCCGGCTAACTACAGCAGCTACATTCTTTGGGATGATCAAGTTTTTGTAAAAAGGGAATGCCACAAATAGCATCGATATTGCGTCCAACAGACTCTCGATCTGAACTCACATTCGCATCAGGAGGCTTCTTTATTGAGTCCATACTTGTCTTTGACCTTCTCGAGATTTTCGGCTGCCTTTTCGGTATCAAGTTTTTTGAATGCCTGCCAAAACAGACAGTTATAATATGGTCTGTCTGGCTAAACTCGCAGCACAAATCGAGCATACCTTTGTGGGTTGGAAATAGAGGACGACGAGGTATCGATTGCAGACGTTGAATCCTGATAAGTGGTCGCAGGCATTCTTGGCGTCAAAAATGTCCTCGTACACAACGAAGGCCGAGCCGCGCGTTTCCGGTGTATTGCCTCTGCAATTGAGAGCATACATAATGATCACAAAGGCAAAGAAAATAGCCTCATGAAAATGTAAGATGAGTCTAGACTCAATATTTAAAGCAATCACTCAAAGTTGCAGTAGACATAACAGTATTTTCTGGCTGAAAAATCGTCTTTCCCGGCTGAAAAAATCGTCTTTCCCGTTCTATTAGTATAAAACGGAAAGGGAAAACTAGTCTGTTACTCTTCATTCATTCATGCGTCCCGTTTACCATGTAATAACCATTCAATTTATCAATCAAAGCCATTTCTATTGGGAAAAAGGCATAGGCAGCGAATCCATCAATCAACCGACGTCACCAATGCCTACGCTGGACACGACAATAGGTTAGTTCTTCTTACACTCTGACTTGTCGAATGGGGCCGTATTTGCCGAAGATGTCGTACATCTCTTCCGCCGTTATCTTGTAGGGGAGATTCTTCACGTACAATATTCTGTTCACCTCCGGTGGTAGTCGCACCTAAAGCGAAAAATTGCAATGCATTATAACAGTTTAGAGCTTAGAAGTACTCCAGTAGTTCAGTTTGGGGTAACTTCTATTTTAGAAAATTTAAATTCCGAAACGGAAAAAGCAATTAAAAAAGTGATAAAAGCGGGGCAAATACTAGTAAACGAGAAAGCAAACTGGTAAAAAAGAGATGAAAAATAAATTGCAGAGAACTCACCTTGGCTTTTTGCATCAGCGCCATTATAAATTTGGGGGATACTTGAAGAACAATTTCCCGGCTCAACCCAAAACTTCATGCGCCCCAAATTGAGCGATAAATCTTATGCAGAAAAAAAACTGAAGAGATGAGCGGTGAATCTAAATGACTCGAGTAAATCGTGCACGTAGAATCAACGAAGTCGAAAACTGAAAATTATTCAGGTCACGTGGTTTCAGACTCAGTGCTCAAAAGCCGAACCGCAAATGAGTGAATGGAACGGAATCCGATATCAAATCGACAGTGTGCATTGATTGATCGATTGTGTGAAACGATAGATACGACACCTGTAGACAGGAAAACCAGTCAATCAATCGTGCGTAATCGTCAATCGTGCGTAATGCTTGCGTTTTTATCGAATGAACTTTCCGAATTGTAATTTGCCTAAACCGAACAAAATGCCCTGATACTGTTTCAGAGCAGTGATGAGCTTTAGAGTCCATAATCCACCAGTCTCTTGCTATTTGATCGATCCTGCTAATTAATCGATTAAGATCTACTAAGAGTCTACGGGTGACAGTCCAAACGAAGATCGGAACGCAGACATTGCACTTCCACCACGCGTCACGCCCCTGCATAATGATCACTGTCGACCGCCCAGAACCCCTAAAAAAATTCAAATATTTACATTGTTGAGACAGAAGAAGAAATAACTCCCCCGGGCCCTGTGGGCTAGGGTCAGATGAAAGGGTGGTGCTTAATCTCTAGACCCGCCCCTTCTTTTTTCAGCATTGCCTTGCAGAAAATTTCGATTAACATCAGCTGTTCACTGTCACTGACTTTTCTTATTTCTCATTTCCTTTCCTTTCTACCACCATTACTTTCCTCCGACTTTCCCCATTCATCCATCCCCGCAGATTTTTAGCCCATTTCCCAACCTCCTTCAGAATGATGGGACCTACAGAGCGCAAAGCGGTGGTTATTTTCGGGGCGACTGGCTTCACGGGGGAATGGGTCGTGCGTGCAGCCATCAAGAAGCAGCAGCAGGAGAGCAACTTTACTTTCGCCATCGCCGGTCGCTCCATCCCCAAGTTGAAAGATGTCTTGAATCGCGCCAAGAAGATCAATGGTTGGGGTTTCAAGTTTTGACGGACAACTTTTTTTCTTGAAAATGGCTCAAGTTTTTTCAACTTGATTTTTTTGCGGCGACCTTCGAAAAACGAAATATGATTTATTAATTTTCGTGTTTCGTTCTTCCTTTCTCTAGGTCTGGAGGAATTTGATGTGGAGATAATCCAGGCGGATGTGAAGGATGAGGAATCGATCCGTAAGATGTGCCAGCGGGGAACGGTGTTGATCAACTGCGTCGGACCGGTGAGGACTTTTTATGCGTTGTTGCTCGACTTCGATGTTGACTCGTGTCGTGGTTGCATTTTCCCCTCTTTGCAGTATCGCTTTTACGGAGAACAAATTGTGAAAGCTTGCATTGAGGCCAATACGCATTACGTGGATATCAGCGGTGAACCGCACGTATGTACTTTCAAGTGGACTTACCGGTATTTTCGGTACTGTACTGCATCGTGGAAGTGGTGGGAGCGGCGTTCGTTTTGAATGATGTTCCCTAGCATGAAGCGAACGCCGCTCCCACCACTTCCTCGATGCAATACAGTATTCGTGCAAGGGATCGATTGGGCGATTAATTGTGTTTTTGAACTGGGGAATGGGAATGGGAATGTTGAATGGTAACGACTCAGTTTAGCTCTGTGTTGACGCATTCGATCGATTGATTGAAGAATTTCATATTTGCTGTTCAGGTCTGTTCTGGTGTCATTTTTTATACATTTTTACATTTTTTGTTCATGTACGAGTACGGTTGATTTTCTAGACTTTTCAAGATTGAAATTTATACCTGCAGTCAACGATAAGACTGAGTACACTGGAGGGTCCGGTGAGTGGGCAAAAGGGGCGGGGCAGGGGGTGGTTTTCAAATAATCGAACAATCAACCACTTGACCCGCTGTTCCGCCCCTTTTGCTCAAACCCCGGACCCTCCAGTGTACTCAATCTTGTCGTTGGTTGTAGCTGTTGTTGCTGTTGTGAATGGTAAAACGGTCGAATATTAATGTAAATTGTATTTTTCTTTTCCAGTTTTTGGAGAGCATGCAAGTGAAGTACGATGAGCTGGCCAAGTCACGGGGAGTCTACATTGTCAGTGCATGCGGCTTCGACAGCATTCCCTCGGAGCTCGGCATTGCTTTTGTGAAGAAGGAGTTTCCTGGAGACCTTAATTCAGTCGAGACGTATCTCACCATTCTGCCCGGCCCCGAGGTGTGTGTGGATTTCTTTGTCGTGTTGGTTATGTGGTTATATCGTTTCTCTACCGATTTGTCCTGAGCGTGGGCTTGCTTTCTAGGGCGCCGCTTGCCACTACACCACTTGGGAATCTGCTGTTCACGGTGTCGCTGGGGCCCATGAACTGGGACCGGTCCGCAAGCAACTCTACAAGACCCGCCTCCCCCGTGCTGACCATAAGGTCGATCAGAAGTAGGTTCATGTCTTCGCTGCTCGATGTCGATGACTGTTGGCTTATTATCGTGGGTGCATCTTTGTCGAAGTCAAGAGAATTTTATTCTTCGCCCATTAGGAATTTGCACTTCAGTGAAGAGGTCGGCGGTTATTCCATCCCGTTTCCCGGCGCGGATCGTTCGGTTGCTCGGCGCACAGAGTATTACGAGTTTTTGGAGCAGAAGAAACGACCGGTAGACTATAATACTTCAGACTTTAATTGCGATAATCGTTTGCAGAGTTCGGTTTTGTTTCAGGTTCAAGTGGTCTCTTACTTCAACGTCGGCTCCTTGGTCAATGCCGCCAAGGTTATGTTCGTCGGAGCCGTCTTCATGCTCTTCGCAAAGTTTGAAGCTACTCGCAAGCTGCTGTTGAATGTAAGCTCTAACCTCACACATTGTTGCTGATGTTCAAACTTGACCTGCGATCCGTTTGTAGTATCCGGGATTCTTCTCGGCCGGAGTTTTCACACATGAGGGACCTACCGACAAGCAGGTTAGTTTGCGACACTGCTCGATATTTTACTACACAACACGGAAAAAACAAAACAGAAAAAACATATAGCAAATACTTCCATGAAGTATTGCATCTTCGGATTGATGCTGTTATGATAGATTGCCGGCACTCGCTTCGAGATGAAATTGGTCGGTCACGGATACCTGGAGAAGACTCACTCCGTTGACGAAGTTCACAGTGATCTCCCGACGCAGACTATCGTTGCCCAAGTGACTGGACCTGGTATGTGATGTCCTAGTTTCCTTTCTATTCCAGTCTAGGATTTACCGTATGTCATTTTTCTACTGAAGAGCCCGGTTACGCCGCTACTTCTGCGTTCGTTTTGGAATCGGCCTTTACCATCCTGCAGGAAGTGGAACAACCGCGCCCTAAAATTCCCCGGTAAGAAATAACAGTGCATTAATCCATTATTGCCGATTTTCCCGTGTCTGCTTGGGTTGTGGAGTCATATCTTAAAATCTATCTCGCTTTTTTTCTGGCGTAGGCATGGCGTGCTGACCCCGGGATACGCTTTCCAGAATACCAACATCTACCAGCGCTTGGCTCCTTATGGCATTAAATTCGAAGTTTTGGCTCGTCCTGCAAACAGCGACTGAAGTTTGGGAAAGTTTTTATGCTGGGGAGATGAAATTGGATTCAAGTTGTGGTTTCTTTTTTTTCCGGTAGTGAGAGTTTACGTACATGCCAGCATTCAACACGATTTCTATTAAACTAATTAAACAAGTGTCGTTTACTAAGGACAACCGAAATATATACCACTTGCGATTAAGGCTGAAAACAATTAGCGTGTTATTTTGGACTGTGGTTGATGGGTTTGTGGATGTGCTCTAATCAAGGAGAGACGATTTATAGTTCAATTCATTCGCTGAACGATAACAAAAGTAACTCTACCACTTGTGCACACTGCTGTGGAATTAATATCGCTGCAGCAGCACATGATGATTCCGGGACAAAGATCTTGCTTGATTGCTAAATTTTAACTTTGGAATTCATTACAAATGTTACTTTCCTGAATCAAGAATTGATATTTTAAAATTACTATTAAGTAAGGTATAATTAGAAAAGTTTTCTACTCTTTGCGGTGCCGTTAACATTATGGAAATTACGGTAGCAGGGACCCTAGCTGGCGTCTTCGCGAGCTTCGACAAGCACGGCGCTGTGCTATCTTTTATTTCAACTCATTTGATTTCAATACTTATGCTAACCTCACTTCTGATCATGAAAAATATCGCGCCCGATGGCGATTGCAAAGGTCTGTCAGAAAATATTCGTCCAGTAAGGGCTGTATTCCGAGATCGTGTTTACATCTTGCGTGTTTATCAGTTTGATATTGATTAAGTGGCTAGTTAGTTTCCACAATATTGGAAGCGAGCATGGTGAAGATGACCATATGTAGTCTTGCGAAAACGATCCTGCACTTTTTGCAGCAGTCGCGGCTGTAGTGTTTGCGATACGCATAAGGTTGAGTTAAATCGACACTGTTTCAGAACCGATAAGGACTTGCGCATAAACTTTTGGCGTCGTTAACTGAAGGTTTGACGATTATGCCCGAAACGTCCGTGAAGTGCATCAAGGCCAGAATAGAGTGCCTTGAGTTCTGTGGGAAATGTATATTAAGGTAAGCTTTGCCGACAATAAAGGTTTTGATTTTTTTTTCTCTTGTTCGGTCACTCGATCTTAATTTGATTGATTTTGAGCCACGCGACTCGTGTTCTTCGTTTTTTACAAATGTTTTCTTCTTAAATTACGACATTTTCTTCTTTTGCTTTCACGTGTTGCCTCAGCCGCCATCGGCGGAGTGCAAAGTGTCCTGTCCATGTCGCTGCCGGTATACTCCGCAAAAGTATTGCGAAC
>LRSR01009475.1:0-11640 GCA_001579985.1 Hypsibius dujardini | reverse complement strand
GCCAGGGGTCCAGACCTCTGCTGGAGGCCTGCCGACAAGGGGACAAACTTTACCATGTAAAAGGACCATATGAAGAGGGGGGCAAAGTTAAGAGTTGTTTGAACGCCGAGGGTGGCAACGACTTGGTACTTCTCCCGCCAGTGTTGGTAACAAGCATGACTGCAAATGTCATACAGTCGGCGTATGTATTGGTGGGTCACACGGTCATTCTCTGTGGGGTGTAATCTTTTAATAACAATTGCCAGGCAAATGAAACGTAAGTACATAAAGAAAGTCAAAGATCTATAGACAAGTCCGAGCAAATCAACATCCGTAAACCCTGACCCCAGGGCCAAACTTCTAGTCCACTGGACTAGAAGCTAACCGGCTCTCAGATGTTAAAAAGGTTTCACTGCGACGTTTCAACTTGCCAATAAACATTTATATCAGTCAGTGGAAACGAAAGTGATCGCCCAATTCGTGTTTCACCGAACTGCCAAAAGCTGCTTGCCCTGGGCTTTTCATCCGGCTGGCGTCCAGGAGGAACCACTGTTCCATGAAGACGGTCAGGCGGTGATGCCTGAATAAAGTATTTTAAGTAGTTTTGTGAAATACTAAAATGTGATATAGCCAATCGAGACTTGACAGACTGCGTAAACTCTGGTCATATTGAAGCCAACCTTACCGAAATTTTTGAAAAACAATAGCGAAGGCAAGACCCAACCCGACCACAGTGGCTGCCAGTACAATGTACAGCAACGCGCTTGAATCTGTCCCGGAATATGAGAACAGTTAGTCAGATACAGTACATTGTCAGGCTTTCGGCAATTTGAGGTGTTTATCTTCCACTTAAGAAGTATTGCGTCTCTTAACCGGGGCTCGTTTAGGGCTCTTGCAAGTCAGAACCAAGATCCGTTATGATAGGGCGAGGAGATGGGCACAGGAGCAAAACGTATGTTTTCAAAATTGAACATAAAATTCGGCCTTTATTCCTGATTGTTTTGGAGCATGTGAGCGTGTAGTTGCCCGATCTCCAAGGCCCCTGAGATTTCAAAACGTTTTTAAAAAAGACAATTTCCCGCTGAATTTGGACCATTTGTTAATGTTTCTAACCTCACGTTTTCAGTTATTAATAGGGAGCATATGCTGGACTCTAACAAAACTCAAATTTTCCGACAAAAAATGAAATAATTAACAAGGAAAATATATCATTTTCGATATTCCGGGGAGCCTTGGAAGTCAATCCCCCATACGTTTCAGAATAATCAGGAACAAAAGGCCAAATTTTAAGATAAATAGGGAGGGAAATACACTTTCCCCTTCACCTATCCCTTGACTGTATCATGAGGGGGTCCTGCTTCCGACTTGTAAGGACTCTATAGAATCCTGGCTCATAATGTAGCTCTGACGGAATGGGAGACGACGATGGGTTTCTACCCTCAGATAGGCACCAAACACACAACCGCATGACTGGTGTGCTTAACTGAGAAAAGTTTTGTTTTCTGGGTACCTGTAGTTTGGCAGCTGTCTCCAAGATACCCACAAATAGGCTGATTTCGAGGTGGCCATAACAAATTCGGCCACCCTGTCACTGTACCGGACTTTTGAAGAATGCCAGACGCGTTAGAAAACTGGACGAGAAAAGGCTAATAACCCCAAAGAAAAAAAGAGATCATGTCAACCGTCAACACAACACCTTGTAGGTTTCGTCCATTTTCGTTCATTTTCTGTAACGAGCGCAGACAGACCAGATTGTGGTCGTATTATACCTCACGTTGTTCATTTTGAAGGTTGTAGTGTGCGATAGCCAGCTTGTCTACGCGTACGCCGTTACGGTTGACGTAGTAGTCAGTAAAATCGCTCCGGACTGTTCGGTCACGGAACCGATTGGCCATCTGGCGCGCATCTGAAAGGTCAGCGCCACTCTTCCATGCTTCGAAAGTCACCTATAAATATGGAACTAAATGGTTGATGGCTAATACGCACGTGATCGGAATAAAAGTGGAAAATAGACGGGCAGCATGTACGGCTATAGTGGAAGCTGTTGACCCGCGATGCGAACTAAAATCTGAATAAACCGGGAGCGTTTTGTTTTCGCTCAACAACCGTGCAGGCAGGGTCCAGTATTTAGGGTTTCAATTTTGTTTTAAATGAAACTTAAAAGATTCTAAAAATACATATCTTCAATTTATCAAATTAGGGAACAACGGTCAACATCGAAAAACTCGAAAGTGGGAGGGACAAGAAGGGGGAGGGGGACTTGTAATCGAAGTTTCTAAATCTTAACACTTCAGATATGGCGCCATTCCTTTACGTAGTTGGTTTTGATTGGGGGGGGGGGTAATATCATACCGTTCCCAGTAGGATAACGCCATCGAATGTGCTGGTGATGAACTGAAACGGCTGTAATATTATTTATAATTTTTTAATGTCACTAATTTGCTGCTATATGGGATAAGGACCGTTGAATATGGGTGTTTGCTGTGCACCTGCTCAGCTGGCGAATAGGTCACATTGAATAGCTCCGACGAACGACGATTAAATTGACTACGCAGACGAACACTGGCGTTTGAGGTGCCGGAAGTATCGGAGATGGCTGGTTGAAGGATAATCAGAGACCGAAATGCTTCTTTTGCCTCCTGCAATTTTAAAGAAATCATTGTATTCGCAAAGAGAGATTTCTCCAATTAGCATTATAGTGTCGTTCACACCTGATCGTTGATGTCATTATTGTACCAGGTAAATCTGCCGTTTTGTCCCAAATTAGGAATTGGGTCCACTACGATGTAAGCCTAGAAAGCGGTAAGAGGCAGTTGGCACTCCAACATCTTGCTCACACGTTGTTCTACTCAAATGTCAGCCTTGAGATACCCTTTTGATGTGAACATTGGTAGGAAGCTTCCATGTTTAGGGTCAAGTTTGGATTTCATGGAGTAAGTTTTCACCTTGGTCTGAAGTTGCAGGGGCATCACAACCAGGGGACCAAAAGTTGGTAAAGCCTATTGGTCTATTGCTTGGTCACTAGCAAGTTTGACAGACTAAATACATCAATTGGTCTATGGTCTATGGCTTACGCACAGAGAACTTTTGCTTTGAGAAAATAGAATTTTGTTGAAGGAAAAGGACTTGCCGTGTTCCTGAAAGTTGTTTAAGGAGAAGGACTTGCTGTTTAAGGAAAAAGAAAATGTATCCTGAGCCAAAAAGAATTATATGAAACAACATACGTATTTTGATGTGTAACGCAAAGAAATTGTACCGTGATGGGACTTGCAAAAGTTCCACCGTGGTTCACAAAACCATTTGCGGTAAGGCCGCGTTGAGTTTCACCTAATACTTATGATCAAATATTTTGTAGCTCATAAAATTTGGAAGCCGTTGGATTTACATTTTTTCTCATCAGTATGCGTAGAGTACTTACGAAATTTCCATCCGTCATATTCAATTGAATAGCGGTGATCTAAAAATAAGTACATTCAGAAACCTTCATTTTGAAAGAAAGTGAATTTCAACAAATTGTGCCCTTACGAGAAGTCGACGAAGTTTTGTCGCATGCCCAAAGAAGAACAAAACTGAAAAGTAGAATTATTAAACGCGAGTCCAGGAACATACTTTGGTGATGAGTTGTTACCTCTGCTGACACGCCGAAAGGTAATCAACTCCAGCCGGAAGGTTGTGGCATCATCCGACGCGACAGTTCGAAGCGTGCAAAGAGAGCCAATCTTACTGGCCAGTTGGTCTTGAAGGCTCGTGGCCATGTAGTTGTTGATGAGCGAGGAATTCTTGTCCCACACAATGAACACCGATGTCCAGTTGAACTCGCTCGTCAGACTCACGCATAGTTGAACGTAGGAAGATGAACGGATAGCGCTGAGACTTAACGCCGTCGGAAGGAGTGCTGGATTGATTTCAAGGCCGCTCACGCTGAAATTCGTGAACTCGTTTACGATGAGTTAATTCTTTCTGTATTGGGGATGAGTTCTGACCCGAATATGCTGGACTTTCATCCCTCCCCCACACCCACCACCTCGTGCCAAGTGAATTGTTTGAGTGCTGGCCAGACGACTGAATTCCTTACGATTTCAGGATTAAAATGACAGATATCATGTCCAAGATCATTTCTCAAGGATTTTTTGCGATGAGAATTTTATGCACGTCATTATTAATACTTGACATGTCTCGAACATTTTGGTCCGGCATTTGCATTCTATTTTGTCCGAACTGAAGGCCGTGTGTACGTTCAATGATAACGATGAGATCTAGAATTCCTCTTGGCTTTGGACGAGAGTCCCGAGAGGTTTGGCTTTTGGGCTGCTGGGAAGGTCAATGTCTCACCAAGGAGATCGACAAAAAGAGGGCTACTCATTTTGTGCGCCAGAGGTCAGAACATATTAGGGGGAGTTAATTTGCTGTCAGTCTGTCTACCAGAAGGATTTCAATAACAACCACAATGTACTCATTTTAATCTATTGCTGTGAAATGCGAAAATATATTTTGGAGTTTTTGTAGGTTTTTTTGCAAGATTATCCCGGCAAGTAATGGTATGTTATTTTGATGTGGAGTTAATAAACATGACGCCCGACTTAAAAATATTATATCAGCTTACTTAACGTAGTAAATGCATTTTTCAGTCCTGGAAGGTTTGCAGGGCCCATGTCAAGAGACATGTGAAATTGCAAATGTGCTCAACGGGTTTGCAAAACACCATTTCAACCTGAAAATGAAATAAATTCCTAATAAAAAATGGGTAAGGATTTTCTCACCTATTAATTATGAGGCAGTTCAACTCTGCCGCCATATTGTACACGGATACATCATTGGCAGTGCACCCGATCTCCGATCCAATGCCAATAAAAATAATAATTCTTCGGGGTTTCTGTAGCTTGTAATACCACTTGGCCAGGATGTGGTCGTCTTTCACGGCCACTGCCAAACAGTTCCGTGCTGGCACAACCGAAAAAGTGAAATTCAACACACTCTGTCGCCTATTTAGTTCTTCCACAGCCAGTTGGTATAGCGGTATGGCACGAAGGAGGGAAGCGAATCCCAAGGGGGCAGTGCAACCGAACGCGACAACGGCTACTTCATCTATCGAATTGGTCAGGACATTTTCAACGGACACCACAATAAGAAGGCAAATCATGAACGATAAAGCTGGGTAGCGCATTATGCAAAAACGCAGTAAAAAAAACAATGTGAAACGCGTAAATATAAAAATACAGACTTTTAAAGTCGGATAAATAAAAAAATTATTCGAGAAAAATTGTCATCCATAACATGAGTAGCATGACTAACCTTAATAGCATGGGTGTAGGCATAGAAGAAATGGGTGCTCATTAGAGAGGAGTAATTGATCTATAGGATTAATTATGAATCCGATTTTCTTGTTGCGAAATGAATATTATAATGAATTTGATCTTGTTTGAGCCGATTGTCAGCCAACCTGTTCTGTAGGTCTCGCACCAGAATAGATCTTGTGATCTGGCTTCTGTAATTGACAAAAACACGCTCAGGACCCAGGAGGATATTAATTTCCTAAGAACTGATTAAACGTTCTTATCTCATGCTCATCTGAGAATTAGATTGTTTTCCCCAAAGTGACGTAATGCCTTCATGATTTGCATACCAAAGGGCACTTGCATACAACGTGGATGGGTCTAGTTACTCTACTTTCATTTCACCAAAGGATTGTGTCTGAGTATACCGTTCAGCACCATATGCCATACGCTCCCGTCTCGTCTTCGTCAGCAATTGAACGAAATGTTATTTACAAAATTTGATTAATGTTTCGGATTGTCTGTCATCCTTTTCTTTGAATGACATGTGTGCAGCTTGGTGATCACAAATTGAGAATTGAGATGATCTGTCTGGAGGCTGGAGTGTTTCGTGTTTTGCTAGTTTATAAAACAGTGAATTCTACTATTGTCTGTCTGTCTGAATGTCTATCTGAATGCACAAGCTATGACTGGCACGACAACCGTGGTGCTCGTGGCCGCTGACGAAAACAAAGCATATGCTGCAAGAACGAATTAAAAACGTTACAAAATTGATTGTTCTGTCGAGTCAATGAATTACTGTTGTAATCATTTTATAATTCGGCGACCGAAAACAAAGAGAACAAAGCGCCAAATTTGACTGCTAGAAATTTATTAACATGTCTTTAGGACATCGGTCTTGCCGACAAAATTGGACATGGAATTATTATCATCATTTTACAGACTCGGTGATCAAAACAGGATCTCATTGAATGCGGTGTTGAGAAAAAATGACACAAATATACGAAAGACGGAAGTGAAGACTTCTGGTTAACTCTAGCGTTGTGCTGTTTTTCCCACCGATCGCCACATTTTTAAGCCCCTTTGCATTTTGACCGAGCTGAAGAGTGTTTCTCCACGAATCAGACATTCTGTATGGTTGGGATCAAATCTCCTTCGTGTATACTTCGGCGTCCAGCAATGCTATAGTTGTACACACGGGAAGATAAACTCTAGAACCGTCCTACACTTGTCCCAGAAGCCAATGAGTCGTAAGCATTCCTTTACCCTAAATAAAAAAAGAGACTGCTCGAGGATATGGCTCGTAAGCGTGATCAGGGTTTGATTTTCAGCCGCGTAAACAGTAATCTCCCTGCCGGCACCGTTTACCTTGACTGGTACGGGGCCTCGTTCCTCAGTAAGATAACTGCCATCCTCGTCGAGTAATATTTTAGTGTTCTCTGATATTTGAATCTTCATGGCTGCAAACAATCTTTTTGGGTTAATATCGAAATTTAGGCTACATATTGTTTGCTCAACACGAAAAAGCTACCTTCTCCCGTGGATTCCATTCTCGATGCGACATTGACAGTATCCCCAAATCTGTCATTTTAAAACGAACAAGCGATCACACAACATCGTAAGTTAGGGTTCGTCAAGTTGGAGCATGTCGAGATCATCGTCCCTTACAGGCAATATTGAGGCATTTTCAAGCCAACAATTCCAGCCACACAGGGTCCTAAATGAAATTAATATTTATTTCTTAAGCAGAAAGAGCCTCAATTGTTTTATTTGGATAGAGTGTAATATGGCTATAATATGATTAAAAAAATCGTACCAGAATTTATTCCAATTCTCACTCGGATAATGATTTCAGGATGCGAAGGGAGCGTGAACGTGCTTATGAAATGAACAAGTTTGAGGGCCATCGATGCTATTTCCATGGAATGACGAGTGCCATTCGATTGAGAAGCCCCGATGAAACCTATGTTCATGGAAAATCACATGCACAATCAACAATAACTACGAAATATTAATTTAAGGCTCAATATCGTTCCCCCGTTTAGGTTATATTCAACCGTGTATGCATTCCCAGTGAAAGTACATTTGTAATAATATTATCATTTTTTGTAATGCTTTTTTTTATCAATTTAATTTAAAAGTAATAAGGGGATGTCTAAACGAAGACTGCTCATTTAATAATTTGATTTTTCTCGACACGCACTTAAGATGTGTTTCTTCGTCCATTTTTCAGTCTGCCATCCAATATACTGTATAGGCAGGACACAAACACCTGTAAATACTACAAATCAATTAGATGTACTCATCCAGATTTTACTGTTGTAGACTTATTTTCACTTGCGCCTTGATACACGGCATTTCGGCTCAAATGCAATGAAATATGCTTTATATTCTGAATAAAACAAAATTATTTGGAAAGGCATTTAAAACCACAGGGAAAACTCGAACACGGACAACAGTGAGTGGAATTGTTTCTGATCGAATAAAATACTTCTAGAGGGATCTTACAGCTTTACCATGTATGCATCGCCAATAGTTTCGACTTTGTAGACGTCAAACTTGTCCATGATACTATCGAAGAGTGTGTATAAACTGTTGAGCAATCCAACCACTTCCATGGCACTTATGCCAGACGCGATGGTGGTGAAGCCAACAATGTCGCTGAAGAAAATCGTCACAGACTCAAAGGCTTCTGGGTCGATACGCTGCCCTCTCGTGAGTGCAGCTACAATGGATCTGAAACTACTTGTATACTCATATCTTCTTTTGCGTAATGTGTTTGCAGAATTAAATGTAAATCAAGTTTAAGATTATCAAAAAGGCTATTAAAATAAAGTCATGATTTTAGTGGAAAGACTAACAGACAAGACGGTTAAGCACTTAAAGTGCAATGAAAAGAATCTATATTATTTATTCATATATTATAATATATATGCAATATATTTAACAACATTTTCTGTCTTTACTAAATGCTTGTTTCGGTACGTCAATTACTAATATTTGGTTCTGAATAATCTATTTGAAATTAAATCTATCTTCTTCTTTATTTATATATATTTGACACTCTAAATTGAGGAATTCATTTTCATATAGTTAGCATGAAAATGTTTAGTAAAAATAAATTCGACGTATGTAATCCAGATACTTTGGTAGAAGTTGCCCGAGTAACTGTTCCGATCGTTCTTTCTCCTCCATAAACTGCTGCGTCTTCTCGTCCACTTTCAGCTCCAGGTCCACCGTGTACTGTTCCATGCGTTGCAGCAGTACATCGACAATGTTATCGCCCGTTTTCCCCAGGATCCGTTTTAGGTTGGTTTTGATCTTGGGAAAGGTCGGTCGAGCTGCGGGGTCTTCCGCCCAACATGTGACCATCAGATCGTAGAGCTCGAATGAGCAGGCAGGCCGAGGAACGCGTGGCCGAACCATTGGAATGCCACCGCTGAAAACCTACACATGAAATACCTTCTTTTTCACATTGAAGACCGTCGTTCTGAGTAGATACTCTTATTCTGCTGATTGGAAGTTGAGTAAAACGGATTTACAAACACTTTTTCGGCTTGCCCATAAATAGCATCTTATTTTAATACAATTTATTTTTCTGCATATAATAGCGTTCGCAGATAACTCAGAATCGGAAGTTTTTGAAAATGGTTCGAATATACTTTTTTGGCCCCACATATCATGTGGATTTGAAAATTGATTCCTTTGCTTGGCTAAAAACTGCGGAAGAGATAGGCTACATCGCCGACGGAATTGAGTAGAGAATCTTAAAATCAGGTTTTGGCGAAAGTGATATTGAGTACCGTAAGATTTTATAACAAGATAATCCCGATATGCTCAATACTAATGTTTAACCAATATTTTCTCTTACTGTTTTCATTTCTGGGCAGGAACTGTGTGCAAATATGAAAAGCTTAACTATCTACGTATCTGTTGATCTTAAAAACCTTTTTAGATAGATATTTTTTTCACTTAATATTGTCATTCGAAAGAGGGGCTAATAGTTACCTCGTCAAGAATGTCTTCATTGGCTTGACCGATTTGATCGTCAGCGGGAATCGCAAACGGGTCATTTTCGAGGATGATTTGTTGAAGAATAATAGAGAAACTGTAGACGTCACCTTTCTAAACGATAAACACCCTTTAAAAGCAAAATCACACTTTCCTTCTCAACCAGCCATGGTTCTTGTTACTGGGTACCTGGGTGCCTTGTGGGAGCTGGCCTTGACGGAGAAGTTCGGGAGCTCGCCAGAGAAGTCTGGCCAGCCATCTTTCGTTGTTACTATTTTTGTCGCTCTTTTGGTAGGGCAAAATGTCCAGGGGATTGCGAAAAAACGGCAGTCCAAAGTCGGAAATTTTCAACGTAAAGCGCATATCAATCAGACAGGTGAGCGAACTCAAATTCCCGTGTGATAAGATTGGGCTTGTGTGTAGAAAATTCATGCCCTGCGAACATGTGTAAATATGCAACAGAATTTTATTAGTCACCTTTGGTTTTCAATGTTATTATTCCTAATGTGGCTTACAAAGACAATGTCCTTGACCAAGCTATTTTTTAGGGTCCAATCCAGCGTCATCGTGGAGTTTGTGAGAATCTCGCTGACGGAGCCTTTTGAACAAGATTCACCCACCACATACTGGCATATCCCTTGCGGCGTTAGTGCGATCCCAATAAAACGCTGCAAATTGGCGTGGCTCGCCTCTTTCAGCTGCAGTTATGACCAATTTATACGCGTTGTAATTTGCCAAGGGTTGCAAATGGAATTTAATGTTCCCTAGGCAGTGTGCTTTTATGTTAAATTGGAACTTCGAATATGATTATTTATACTAGAATGCTACGATCTTCAGTTTTTCTGCACGGTTGGCATAACTTGCTAAATTCGAAAAAGTAAACTTCAAAATCAATTTGTTTAATTTTTTGTGTGAAAATATAGATAAAAGTCATCACATGTGGCTGTTGTCATTTATCAAACGATTCATAATTCACTAATTTTCACGGTAAAAATACTGATTAAGGTGAACGCATTGAGGTATTTTGATTTATCGAACGATTGATTCATAACTCAGTATATTCTGTACAACCTTCTTCTGAACAAAAATTATTTGCAATTTAGGGGCGGAGCTGGAAATTATCATTGCCCGGTGAAAGATCCCGTGCGTGCGTCTTATGTGTTGCTCAAAGCTCTGACTATTGGCTTCCAAACAATTTCAAAAAGTGGAATTTCCTGTAGTGAAAATAAAGGAAATTCAAAACGTTTCTTGGTTTTCGAAACTCCTAAGGCAATTAGTTTTGGAATAGAATTAGTGGAACGTTTTCTGAATAATCATATCCTAGCCTTTTTACTGGTTTGCGGCTGCCTTATTGCACTGTTTCACACACTGCAGCACAGTCTGTAACGACCACGAACTCGGTATCTGGTGAAATTGTTTGTGAAATGTTGCCAGTAGTCTAAATTGAAATAAAAAAGAAGCAATTTCAAAATGCAAATGAATTGTAAAAGAAAACAGTTTTCGATTGTCAAATTCGAAAGAGTATTTTTTAGGATTTAAAGTGGGCTTTCGAACCTTAAATAACCTTTTATTTGAAATTTGTATTTCTGTTATATGAATAAATTGTGTTTTCTCGCTTTTCTATGAATTAATTAATTTAATAAAAATCAAACGCATTTTAACTGACAATTAAAAAAAATTAAAAGCATTACGGCTGGACGTGGTTCGACGCTCAATGATGACACTGTTTCAGTTTGTTAGGGCACCACCGCAACATTAGAAAGTTGGTGGTGGGTTGCAATAATAATATATCTAACCTCAAATTCGCCGGACGTTCGGTTGAACAATTTCACATCGAAGTTGCAATCGCGTTCTTCGTTGGTGCCGATTCTGAGGGGTGAAACGCTGACGTCGTTGTATTCCGTTCCCAAATATCGCTTGGTCAGTTTAGCGCCGTTCCGGAAGTCCAACCCTGCACGGAACATGGCTGCCACTTCCTGTGCATAAAGCATAATGGCCTCGTAAAAAGACATCACCACCGGATCAAGCTGAAATTCGACAAAAATTAACATTAAAGCAGAATTTTTCCCAATCTAGGTGCTCATATCTTTTCATCGGTCCCGAAAGTATAATTAAAACGCTCTTTCGAGAGGTCTTTTATCGTGTTAGTCAATGTCCTTGCTGCTTCGGTGTTCTCGGAGTGTCCATTATGGATATGATGAAAAGGCTTTGAAAAGCATCCCTCGCAATCTGACATAAATTTTAACCCTTCGAATTTTGACGGGCCCACACTTGAAATCCAAAAATCAAACATTAGTTGGTGCATCCTGCAATTCCTCTTATATCGTTGTTAGCGTCGCCATTGTTGTATTTGATTCGACCCCAATAATCCAACGAA
>LRSR01009474.1:0-36685 GCA_001579985.1 Hypsibius dujardini | reverse complement strand
GGCCGATAAAATCGTTCCGCTAAGCCGACGATCATCTCTTTTCCACCCAATATATATGTATTAATATCGTTAAAGCCTTCTCTTTCTCTCTCTCTATCTCGCTCTCGTTTCCGCTGGTCGCGATTGGTCATGAGTAATGAAATTTTATACGTGCTCTATCGCGAAAGCTCTCTCTCTTGTTCTTGAGAGACTATACAGCAGGTTTTCATCTTTTTGAAGGGCCATTAAATTTGTCTGCGTCCCGGTTTATTGGACAATAGTGCAATCGCGCAGCAAATACGACGGTTTTTTATGTCAAGTTTATTAATCGACTGGGTGAAATTTATGAGCTTTCACACAGCAGCAGCAGTATTGCTGTGAAAGGCACAACGCGAAAGACGCAGAAGCTCTTAAAGATTGGTCACTTACCTGTCTCAGATGTCGGTAATGTATGAGTTTGTGCCATGAAAATTTTGGGGAGGAGTATTAATGTATTCATTTTATTATTACATTATTATAATATTAGGTGCAAGTTAATTTTTAAAAAAGAAAGGAAAAAGCGCTACCTACAATGCTAAAAATATCGTGCACTCTGACTGGTCTTAAGGTCTGAAGATATACAATATTAATAAAGACTCTACGGTGGCAAAGATCTGTAGAAACTGTACACGGGGCAGTGGGTCATCGGGTTGTCCAGATCAAAATGGCCCGTAATGTGGTTGAAGGGTTGACTTGCCTATACAGATACATGGTTATGTTAAAAAACATCTAAGCCAAAAAAAATTTTGGAGACGGAAATTTTGAATTTTTATAGGGAATTTTTTTTGACGGAATTGTGGAGCCTTGGAGACTCAACCCCCAAATTGTTATGCGTAGAAATAATTGTGTAGAGAGGACGGTTTTTTTAAGACAAATAGGAATGGTTAGTTAGTGGCTGAATTGTTCCCCATTCAGTAGTAAAGTGGTTTTTTATAAAGTAACAAACATCTCCGATGTTACAATTTGTTGCTGAAATCTAAAATTAGCATTTTAACTACCAGTGTGTCTCTTGTGAACTCTCAAACCACTGCGAACTTGGAAGAATTACATGATGGCTTAATACAAAATATGTAAAAATAATAATAATAATGATAATATTACATCTTTAAAGAGTAAATATGTATTAATATATATTAGATATTAATATGTATTAAATAATAGTAATAATATGCATTTAATACAAAATATGTAGGTTGGAGCGTTATTTGCGTGCCACCGGTAACTGTACTTGTCATTCACCAGTCAATCTCTCCCATGTTTCCCGGAGGTAAATTTTCCTTCCCATCGAACCCTCCTCCCAATTGCTTCACAATGGGTCGTTCGATTAAAATTATGGGCCTGTCGTACAGACCTCGTGAAAACCGTTTGCGGTCAATTGGAGGGAGGTGTCACACTCTGTCATCCTCTTTTCAGATGCAAATGATGAGATCACATAAAAGAAGTTTGCCTATCACATGCCGTGGAGACAGGGATGACAAAAGTCAAATGACTGATCACCCTTTTCCTGCGGCGTTCAACACCTTTTCATAATATACCCCGCTCACGGGCCTGGCCTCTCCAACCATTGTTTGGTAAAGATCTTTCTCAAAAGAATATCATATCAAGTCAAGCGGTATCCTTCTGATGACGAACTTTGGGGGGAGAGCTTTAGAAATCAAAATGAAGCACACGCAGACAATGGCTGTTGAATGGAGACCTACTCAGGCAGAGGGGTGCGGAACAATGTCTTTATCCGTAATTAATGCAACCGCGAACTGGATAATTCCATTTTCATTTGATGTGATGGATTCGTGATAGGTGAGTTCCCCTTTGAAACACCGTCAGGCATAACAGTTGCTCCAAGAAATCCTGACATTTTCCGATTTAGTGTCTGTATTCTGCCGTCCTGTTTGTTTGTCTGTCTGTCTGTCTGTCTGCATGCCTGCCTGCTTGTCTTTCCGGATATATATCTTTCTGTTTGATTGTTTTTCCGTGTTAACGTCTGCCTGTTTGTGGTCTTGGTCACTCAGTACAAGTGTTTTAGAATGCAGAATCATGCCCATATTTTAGCGATAGATTGTAGACCAACGTCAAACAAATTGGATGCATTTCCGATCGTCGTCGTGTCAATTTAATTAAAGATGAAGACGATCAATCTGGTTTGGCGATAAGCAAGCCATGACGGTTTAACAAGTTGAAACATTCCCTCCCCCCATCCCATTCGCTCTCATCACACACGCGGCTGTTATAAAACGCAGCTCACCATCAACGCAACCAACCCATCATGATCTTTTGGGATTGCCATCGAAATGCCTCAATTGAGGAATTTGATTTCCCTCCCGTCCCGCGTCGCCTACAAATGAACAATCACTTTGATCAGAGTGGAAATTTACTATCGGCACATTGAATCCTCGGCCGGCATTGCAAAATCATTCCTCTTGATTGAGACTGAATGGGCCGACAACGTTTGATTAAATTGGGTTTGTGCCTTAGCGTCTCTTCTCGCGTTTTTATACGTTTCAAGGATTTTTTTTGGAGAAAAAGGATCCACAAGTAATGAAACCGTTTGCGGTAGGCATACGAGAATAGAATCCACAGTTTTTTAGTACCGTTGCGGGTATGTAATACCACAGCCAAAATATTGCATAAAATAGTCGTTAAGAAAGAATCGTAACTTGTTGATGCATGCATGATACTTCTTGTATAAAATCAGTTAATACTGTTTCGAAAGTGCGAAAGACAGGTGTCGCTATAGATCTCCACGAGGAACGTTCGTGTAAGTACATCATCGTAACGTAACAGTATATCTATAAGATATGCAAATGCACACTGCGCAAATTTCCCTTCAAAGGTATGATTAAATTACAATTGTAAATGTATGATGAAATCGTCGAAGAAGAAGAGACGGGATAGAGAAAATCGCTTTCCCAATCTTAACAGAATACAAAGCAATGAAATACTTTATCTTGTCTTGTCTAACGGATGAACTATGTCCGTATGTCGACTAAAAACTAGCGTCCGTGTTGCTACATGACCACCTCCCTCAAGTACCAATTTTTGAAAATATTTGATTTTAATTTGCTTTTAATATATAGGTAAAATCTCAGTACGACAACACCTCGAGCTGGATGACAACTTGGAACGCTAAAAATTTTGGATCGGAAAATAAGTCTTATGATTGTCTAATACGCAGGACGCAGGTGAAAGCGTGCATAACTTAACACAAGACAATTGTTTTTATTTAATTTTAATTTAACAATGTAATGACCAATTAAGATAACAGGCCAGACATTACATAGACTCAGAGAGCGGAAAATTGCTATAAACCGCTTAATTGGTTTGACCCAACGCCGGAGTAGAGCTTGATGATTCTGGTATAAAATTCTTCTGCGCAGCTCTGTCGGAATTTCTTAACAAGGACGGAAAAAACAATAGCACGTCCTCCCAATGTGCAGAAATACCGGAAGGACTCGTTTACTGGTGGTGCTAGAGGTCGTTATTCCTGATGAAGCGGTTTCCTTCGCTGTTTCTGCCGTGGTAGGAGGTCAAGATCTTGCCGTATTTAGACGTGGTGGCTTCTTCCGCTCTCTGAGCCCGCCAGATTTGTGTAGGAAAGAGCTCCTCAATAGCGCTGAGATCGAGGGGACCCGGTGAGATTCGCCCGGAGGCCTCGGCCAGCTCCCTGTCAGAGACTTTCTGCGAGTCAAGGAACCGCAGTGTCGGTAATGCCTTAATCACGTACATCCTGTCAAACGTAACCAATCATAATACAAGGAGCTTTTTTTTACAACAATTTAAGTGTAATTTAAGAAAGCACGGTAGGTTCAAGTCTCCTAAGTTTTTGTTCCATTTTTTATATTGCGCTATATACATCAAATGTAGATTGCAAATTCGGGTAGCCAAATTCCATGCAAGGATCTATGCATGTGACTCGCTACAGTACATATAGGGTATACTGCATCAGCATGATGAAATAAATATGCGTGAAAAACATCCGTTGCGATATAATTCTTCTAGAATTCAGATTCAACTGCGCTTTGATTCCAAATCCGAAATGACAAACAGCCATTTTTGGGCCCTCAAATGCTCGTTTTGCACGGGTGTGGGTCAGGGATTAATTAAAGAAAGGCTTAATTTAAAAAATATGATAAAAACAACGTAACATCATTGTATACCAAAAACACATAATAATTTATTCTAATTATACGGCATGGAGCGCGAGGAGATTTTTCCCACCTCGCCACGTCGACAGCTGTTAAAGTATTAAGAACTGGTGTAATTACTCTGTATGATTTTGAGCGCGAGAGAAAAGTTTCTGAGCTATTAAGAAAAAAAGGAAAGAATTTATGTATCCTTTAAATAAATTAGAAAAAACACCCCGGTAAAAGTGTGTGAAACTGCCACATTTTAGATTTACAAACTTTGGTTAGGTTTACAGACTAAATTAATCTCTCGTGTGGATGTGGTGTGGGGGAGGGATGATGATGACTTACCTATAATTTTTGTAGTCAGAGGCAGTGTAACTGGAATTTTCCATCTCCGTCGGACAGGCCGGATTATTGAGCAAACTGAGGAAGCGCAGTCGCGGCGTGGCTCGCTGCAAATTCTTAAGTAACCTGTCCAAATCCAAAATGTAATTTTTGTTCAGGGACAGAACTCGCAAACGTCTCATTAAAGGTATTTCCATTTCATCGGTCAGGCAGTTGTTGTCCATGATCAAGCTCTCCAAGTTCGGGAAGACTTCAAGGCCCGAAAGCGTGAGAATCCGGTTGAAACTAAGATCGACGTGGGAAACAGCGGGAATGAGATCGGGGTCCAGGTTGAATTGAGGAACTACCTCGCAGTCCGCGTCAATTTCCGTTACCTAAATATCAATCACCATACATTCTTAACTGTGATAGAAATTGTTTTTGTACAAATTGGTTACAATGTCTTGCTCATATTCAAATATTACCCAAACGTCCTGATTGGTGTTGCCACGTTCTACAATCATGTTGTGTGATCAGTTGAAAATACCAAACTGGGAAAATATTGTAAAACTTTTTGTGATGAACCAGAAATTCGATTTCGTGCCCCTGTTATGCTGTGTGTTTCGCCTGTAAACGAATCATGCCTCATGCGTAGAGAACAAAGCGAACGAGGGGTCTTCCTTCCTTTACGCAGCATGGCTTGCACGGGGAAATAATAATGAAATAATGATAAGATAAGATAGCGAGCTATCTTTGGCCAAAGATGTGATTTCCATGAATGATGTCTATTTGGAGCCCGAAAATCATAAGGAAAATTGTTTGCTGTCTTAAGATCGGAAAATTGTGCTATCACGTTTTTTAAAAAAATATTTAGCAAGTACGGTACTTTAATTTGGGTCTAAAACGTATTGTAGTTCATTGTAGAAAAATGGGAATATTCATAAGGTTGTTCAGTAGCAACCTCCCTTTTCATAGGCACCATACGAGGGCTCTTAAATAAGTAATGCCACTTGGTTTTTTTAAACAAGACGAGAGGAGATAAAAACATTCTGCTATTATAAAAATGTAAAGGGGCGACTGCTGACTTGGAAATAAAAAATCTAGGTCAGCGCGAGAATGGGGCAAGGCAAGAGAAGTGAGCGGACGCAGGCCACTTTCAACAGCTGAGTCACGCAATGAGTTATTGCATATTTAATTGTGTTTCTACTCTGCTACGACTATCTTCTTTGAGATTTTTAACGGTATTCTACCCAACAAATCTATTGTCCGCATGCATCGGACATTTGAGGGAGGCAATGGGCTATTTGATTGTGCCATCTAATTGGGATTACTCAATGCATGAGTTAGGCATTTTTTTTGTTGGAAGATCGGATCTCAAAAAGGGAGTCCTCCCACCGTGTGTAGCTTGTTAAACACGTGACACCGTGTAGGCCTTCGTTGATTTGTGTCCTCACCCATCACATGCTAGGATAGGATATGTAGTGGGCTTTCATTCGCCAAACAGCAAAATGATTTTAGCGAGGGATTGAAATATGAAAACTTTATTAGATCGCTGGAGCGACAGAGGGACCTAAATTCAGCCGTCTGGATTCCTGGCCCGAAACTTTTCACCTGCCTCCGCACATTCAGTGGCTTTTATTTCAACAGAAGCATTGGTGAACAGACTATTCAAAAACGTGAATCTTATTTGTGCGGCCATCTGATTTGGAAGACTGTAGCGGCGCAAAGTTAGCCGAGGTGCTGCTCGTGTGACTAATCGCAGGCGTCATCGCCAAACAATTTGAATTTTGCGGTTCTGCTCCCAAACCTTTGAATGGTTTCGCCACTGGCGATTAAAAGCCCAGTGAATTTGCTTCGATTTTGTTTCAGATTTTGGGAAATGCAGCTCTAGGGCGGGGAGAAATGAGCAGACGAATTTGAGTTTTGGACCCTAAACTTTGGACAGAGAGAAAAGCCGTTTTTCCGGACACGGAATTCAACTTCGACCCGTGCTGCGACTGTTCTCTCTGAAATTTGCTTTTCATATTTTCGGAAGGTATAACAGTTTAAGGTAATTTCGACTGTTTCAGATTTCATGTCAGTTCGAAATCAAAAAAATTGGGAGGAGAACAAGATTGCGGACAGAATGTTGACAGGGCATCCGCTGTGTGTCTTCCCCGAGCCGATTTATTTATTCGTTACCGAGCTGACCCACTTGTTTCATTATTTTTTCCTAACTCAACTGAGGTTGAGCTACTAGAGACAGGGCCTAGTTACTTTCAATGCATGACAAACTCTTGGGAAAAATTTAGATGACATTACTTTTTTAGGGGCCTTCGTATTAGCCTAGGTGTACCGCATGATTTCGGGAGGAGATGCGAGCTCAAACCTTATTCACCTGTTTCCCTGTCACATAGACCGGTGTTTCCTGAATTTGACTATGCTGTCTTATTTATTATATATACATAGGAACATGCTCTAAAATAAGATTGTTTTTCCTGCGAAAGTTGCTTCGATTCCCCGAAAGAAATGGAATAGAAAAGCTATTTCCTCTCGAGGACCATCAATCAATACTGTGTAAAAAAAACAACAAATCTCGTTGTACGTACAAGAAAACTGATTCGCCAACGAGAAAAGGATTGCTTGAAAAATCAGGCAATGATGGTGACACCGTCGATGGAAGGCGTCGGAGTGGTCAGCGTAGTTTGCAAGGTGGAGACCTCAGTTGCAGTTGTACTGTCAGTTCCAGTCGTTACCGTAGCAGCAGTCGTCGAAATGGTGGTCGAATCGACAGGCACCGAGGTCGTCACCATGGCGCGGATGTCACGCTGAACTTCCGTCACGCCACCGCCGACGGACGGGAGCGTGGCCGAGGTTACTGCTGCTGGCGTGCTTTGAATGAGACTCGTCGGGCCGGACAAAGGGTACACCAGCGGGACGTTGAAGTTGACGGGTTTGCTAGCGTAGATCGATCCGTCGGGTTTGTTGCCGGAGACAGCGACCACACCCGCGGCATTGCCCTGACCGTGGGAATGTTGGGCTGCTCGGTTGGCTGCTTCGATGGAGGACACGAAGGCAGGGTCCGTAGCGGGGTTCCAGACAGACGGCTGTCCGACCTGATTTAGGGAGTAACTAAGTGCCTGTGTAAAATATAGTAAGTTTAAATTAAATATGAGTATAACTAAAGTAAAATAATCACAACTTAAGAGGGAAACATTTTTGTCATGTGATTAGGATGGCAAATCTAAATTAGAAAAACTAAACATTTAACTAAACATTTATTGACTAATTTTTTGGTTTCAGTTAGTGTTTTAGCTGACTACAAAACTCAACAATAAAATTTAGTTGCTTTGAATGCGACTAGAAAAAAGTGAAAAAAAATACTAACTCATTCTCAGTAAAATTATAAAATAAATTTTAGTTACTAAACGAAACAACCAAAGCTCTTCAGTAACTAATTCTTAGGTGACTAAAAAACTACCTAACTGACTAATTTTCGTTCCTGCCATCCTAAATTTAATTCTGAAAATGCATCAGTGCCTGGCTGTCAGTTTTTCGACTGCCTCTTGGGGTTCTGGGAATGGTTGATCTTCCTAGATGATTAACTGAAGGTGTGGTTTCTTGAATGCATTCATCTTTCTTTGTCTGCCTGTGATTGAAGATAGCTTCCAGGGAAAATCTTGACTGCCTGTTTGTCTGTCGATCACAATAAATATAGACCTTGCGAGTCTGTAAATTCATTCGCCTCTTTGCCTGTCACTTTGTACCATAACTGTCTGTGTCCTTCCATCCAAAGTACTGCATTGTCTGCCTGTGTGTAGGCAATGTCTGCCTGTAATCTGTGTGTATTTACAGTACCTGTGGGTTGTCATTCCTGGCAATGGGGGTCTGGATGAAATGCATTGGCAGAACCAGGCCTTGGGTGTACGTTTGCGAAGCCGGTGGGGAACCTGAAAAGAGTAAAGATGCCTATTTTCTAGCTATCATCAGACATATGCCCCACCGAATGTATTGTAAAACTATCAAGTACCTTACCATCCATGTCTAAATGTTCATCGGCGGTCATGCCGTGATCGCTGACTACAACCGTACCATTCTCCAACACTCCCAACGGACCAACAGCTACCTCCGCGGGCAAATGACCAGCCTTCCAGTCCACAGAATCCATCACCTTTACGTCGGTCTGAGTTTTGATTGCGTCAGAGGTTAGAGTTTTGTGAAAGTTGTCGTTGAGGGCGTCCGCAAAGGCCTCCGTGTCTCGGCGACGCCGGCCGATGGAGCCCTGAGAGTTGGACGTCGCGATCGACGTGGAAGAGGGTGCGTAGCCGGACGACATGCCGTTTGCGATGCTCTGGGACGAACCGAATCTGTCTGAAATGTCAGCAGTTCAAACGCTACACTATTTCCATGTTTCTAAAACAAAGCATGCATATTGTCTGTCTGTCTGAATTTTGATATTTCTGTCTATTTAGTCTAGCTGTCTGTATGTTTGGTTTCCTATTTGTTTGGATAAATGTCTTGTGTTTTTGCATACCTTTTAGAAAATCAATTCGGTTTGTCTGTCTGTCTCTGCTTGCCCGGTTATATTTTTGTCTGGGTAAATGTCGTGTTTTTTATGCCTGTCCATGTGGCTCCATCAATGGGTCTGCCTACGATTTTGCGTGTCTGTTTACAGTAGTCACTATATATTTGTCTACTGTAGTGTTTTTCCTAGTACTTCTATTTGATGGACTTCTCTAATGATTAGTGTCTGGATTTCTCCGGTTTACCTGTAAAAGTGTTGCCGCTGCTGAGACTCTGACCCATGGCGGCATTTGCTGTTCCGATTGCGGAGCCTGATCCGGTACCAGACAACGGAAGGAATCCGGAACCGTATCCAAATGCCTGCCGCTTTTGTCGAAGGTCCGATGAATGGGTCTGTCGCTTGCGACGTCCAAATCCCATTGATCCGAAGGGGCTGGTGCCTTGGGAGTTGGACGTGGCGATGGAGGTGGCGGAGGGAGCGTACCCGCTGGAGAACCCGCTGGCACTGCTATGACTGTTTCCGAAAGGATCTGTAAAAACATTAACACATGGTAGAAAATTGTCAAGAGTGAGTCCTGCAAGTGCGGTAGATACTTGAACAGATCCGAGTAACGTCCCTTACTGTATAATACGCATCAAATTATGTATGAAGTGATATATGACGTTAAAATTAACAATATGCTAAAATTGAATCAAAATTAATTTTTTTATTTTGAATCTGTATTTGTAAGACATTGGCAGACATAATTTTTAGGTTAGCAGAATAACAAAAACTACTGATAAATGGTCATAACAATGAATTTGACAACTGCTTTAAAGGCTTTTCAAATGTTTAAATGTGGTTCGTTAAAGAGGAAAGAATTCGTCAAATTTTGTGGTACGATAATGAAACTATTTACCCGTCAACTTTGTTCAATTTTTCTTGGTCAAGGTTCTCACGAGGGTTGCTTGCCCTCTCTCCACTTACCGGTGAAGGTGTTGCCGTTGCTTGTGGATTGTCCCATTGCTGCATTCGCCGCACTGATGGCCATCCCAGATCCTGTTCCAAAGGAAGGGAATCCAAAACCATTGCCAAAAGACTGACGTTTCTTCCTGCCGAACAAACCACCGGAAGTGCCCTGCGAGTTGGACGTGGCGATGGACGTGCTGGAGGGCGCGTATCCGCTGGAGAACCCGCTGGCTACACTTTGAGAATTTCCGAAGGGATCTCAAAAGAAGAGCAAATAATGAAACATAATTACAAAATAATATTAGTGAACATTGAGAATAAATCGAAAATGCAGGTGTAATTCAATTTATATCAACATAGAGAAGTTGATTTAGCATTATTACTATATCACCATCATTATTGTTGTTATCATTACTATATTATCATTACCATCTTCGTTATTTACTTAAATATATTTGAATTATTTTATGTGATTTTCTAACCAGTATAGGAGTTTCCGTTGCTCAAGGATTGGCCCATTGCGGCATTGGCAGCTGTAATGGCAGACCCGGAACCGGTTCCATATGTCAGAGGCATTCCAAAACCCCCGAAGGATTGTCGTTTCCGGCGACGCCCTAATCCGGAGCCCTGTGAGTTGGACGTGGCGATGGAAGTGGAGGAGGGAGCGTATCCGCTGGAGAACCCGCTGGCACTGCTGCGACTGTTACCAAAACGATCTGCAAAATGGATAAATATTATGGCTAGTAACTGCAGGTAGGAGACAACTGCTATGGTCCTTCGACATTGTTTAAAAGACGTCTCAACAATAACAACAGTATGAATAATATAATGAATCATTAAGCCTCTTATCTTTTTCTCCAACCAAACCAAATCTAATTATTGTATGCCTCTTAACGTTTTTGTGTATCTGTGTACCGTCAGTTGTCTGAAAATGTTTGGAAATCTACGAGTTTGTCTTTAATTTTGCAAGACAATTTGTCTTGTTCGTTTTCTCAATTTGCGAATCTTAATGCGAAGGGGTCGACCAGACGTTTCAGACCTCAACAGAGGTTGTCTGCTCTTGAAGAACCATTAACCATTAAACCTGTCTTTTCCCTATCTGTTTCACTCTCTACATGTCTGCCCATTTGTTTGTTTGTTTGAAGACGGCTTCGTAGGATTGAAGGATTTCCTGCCTTTCATCCTGTTTCTCTGCTCGTTTCGTTTTTTAAAGTGGTCTGCCTGTCTTGTCTGACGGCATGCTGTTCTTCTGGATGCCTTACCGTGCACATTTTCTTCTGTTTCCTGTCGGTCTCCGTGTGATCTTTTATCTGTCTTTCTCTATGTCTCTCTGCTGGTCTGTATGTCTATTTGTCCATCTTCCTGCCTGCCGGCCTATCTTGCCACCCAGAAACCTGACCTACCCGTGAAAGTGTTTCCGGTGCTGCTTGACTGGCCCATGGCAGCGTTAGCGGCCGAGATGGCAGTCCCACTGCCCGTTCCGAAGGAGGGGAAACCACCACCGAAGCCTCCTCCGCTCAAGGCTAAAGGGTTGATCTGCCGCGCTGTGCGGTTGCCGTGTTTGTGATAGTGGTGATGCTGCCGACTTCCGAAGGACTTTGGTGGTTTTGCCACATTTTTTCCCGACGCTTTTCCTACATCAAAACCGTACATAATTATCACCATCGTACCCGAGTTGGAAGTTGGACGTAAACGTAATGTAAGACAAACCTTGGAAAGTATTTCAGATGCAGAATTCAAATTGACTCCATTTTAAATTTTATTAATATAATGACTTTTCTGAGGGTTTTCGAAATTTATTTCAATGTTGTTGTTCCCAATAATTTCCCAAAGATTCAAGTTTCCCTGATTTTGACTGTAAAAAGTTCGATTTTCAGAAAGATTTCATTTGATAATTTTTTACACTGCCCCTCTCAAAAGGGAATTTAGAATCGATTGGCCTCAGTATTTGGATGTTAAGGGACGGAGCTACAGGTCATTATTTTCCTTGGATTGACAGTAAAATTGCGAGTGGCGTTGCAGAAATGACTCACAGCCCCGCCCCTCATACCGAAAAATAATTCTACCCTTGCCAATCGATCCCAAATTGAATTTTGAGAGGGAAGGTGTCAAAAATCATTAAAAGAAATATTTCTTGCAAATGGACGTTTTTGCAGTCAAAATCAGAAAAATTGAAATTTCCCATTGTATTTGCAACCTGAAAATTCTGCCAAAAAAGTTATTGGGACAAGAACGGTGAAGTACAATACTGTGTTGCATCGTGGAAGTGGTGGGAGCGGCGTTCGCTTCATGCTAGGGAACATCATTCAAAACGAACGCCGCTCCCACCACTTCCACGATGCAATACAGTAAATGTTGAAAACCATCGGAATTGACTCTATCAATAAAACTTAAAACGGGGTACTTCCCAATTAAGTTTTAGCAGTGTAGTGCGTTATTGAGCTTCTCAGGAAAATGATCGTAGAGCAGTGGCGGAAGAGGTGAGTTCTCTGTTAACATTTTGAAAAACTCGAATAAGATTTCGCCAGCGCCACAAAAATAATTACTGTTATTCCAGCATTAAATTAGTAGCGTTAATTCAAATTGTAGACTTGCCGTAATGCTGTATAGAAAACTGTAATGTACAATTTTTTTAGTCGAATGACTTCGATAGAAACAGCATTTAAATATAATGCAGTAGTAATCAATACACGGCACATTCGCAAATTTTGTCGCAAAAGGGAAAGCCAAAATTTTATTTTTGTCAATCATTAAGAACATGGTTAACTTAGATTTGAGTGAGAGTAGATAATAATGTACTCCCGTGGACCATCATTCATATTCCCATGGCACATTGTTCAATAAATACGAATCATACCTCGGATCTCGGAGGGTGAAGGTGGAACGATCGTTGACGCTGTCGTTTTATCTGCCCCAGCAACCGAGCTGGAAGTCGTAGCGGTCGGAGCAGTCGAGCTGGATGCAATCACATTCTTCGACGGTGCGACGGTTGTTGCTGCAAGCTTCCTGGAACCTTTACCGTCCACTATGACGACGGTCAGTGCGAAGAGTCCAAAAAAAACTGCAATAACCGCCGATTGCTTCATCCTCCGCTGCGGTGATGATAGGTAAACAATTGCAAAACAAACCCAGCAATGCACTCTGAAAAAAAAACTAAAAACGGAAAAGTCGGCAAAAAGGTCGTAAGATTTACGGAGTAATGCTCACGAAAAGTTCTATAAAGAAATGACTGAAGAATTTCGGTTTCGGGTGACTTGCAACTTGCTCTCTTTCTGAAATTAAGATGAAGTATGGAGAGGCTGGTCAGTGGTCAGCTTTCTCTCTCTTTTTCTCTCTCCCAGCTGTCGATATGCGTTTATACATACAGAGAACACACACTTGATGTGACTCGCAACAATTCCTAGTTTTCTTACAAGAGGCTCAAGGTCGCACTCGAAGACAATGGGACATTTGCAATATACCTAGAACTGACGGTTGTTAATCGCTAGAAAAGATTATGCGGAGAAGAATATACCAAATGGCACCTGTGGCTCCTTCGGCTAAAAGCGAAGCATATAGGGCACAAGTCCGAGAAACTAGCAGATTGTGCTACTCTGCAGCAGGTGCCACAAATATTTCTGAGAATTTTTGCGTGACGATTCTTAATTTTACTGTATAGAGCATACGGGGACTAACTTTCGTTTGTTATTTCGATCTATGTAAATAAAGAATTCTTTTTAACTTAACTTGAATAAGCAGCAATATTTACAGTAATGTCGCACAATTTGCTTTCGTTTCTTTCACCTTACTGTATTACTACTTCTGTACTAGGATTAGTATGGGACTTTCTATGCAATAGTAAACAGGTTTTTTATTTGTATGATTGCATAACATTGTTGGAGAGTCGATGTCTAATTCTGGGAGGAAAGAAATGGTTTTATAAAACCTTTAGGTCGGAGTTTGAAACAAGCAATAACTTTCCTTTGAACCAGCATTTCCTAACTAATAAAAACTTATTTTCAACAGGACCCAGTATCTCAATCGGAAGCAGTAAGCTATAGAGTCCATCCATATACTGACTGAGTGGAAACGATTTCGCCCGATAGGGGGCGACGTTGTAGCTACATCGTTGATACTCGAGGGCACGTCTGGCATTGTCGAAATACCTAGCCACAATTGATTTATGAAGGAGGTTATAGAAAAGCTGTTCAGAAAATAAATGTTTTTAATTTTTAGAAGTTGCTGAGTCATTAGTCTTGATCAAGGATCGTTCCGACCTGTTTGCTGCATTATTGTCCCGGTTGATTTTACAGGAAGAATCTATTAATGTCGGAATTCGTAGAGAACACAAAGTATCAAGAATCCGCCGAATTTTGGTCCATACTCCGTATAGTTTCAAGTCAATTCTTTGTGGTTATGCCAGATGTCAATCCGTCCCGACGTCGTTCTGTTTTGTACCGGCCTCCCTGTAACCAACACAACTCATACATTTTTTCTACAAACACCTGTCTCCCACTGCAGACTCTGTTTTGATTCCCAACGTGTCAATGGAAGAAGGAAGAAGGTTAATTGACTAAACTGTCCATAACATTGTCGCCCAGTGTTCCCGAACAAATCAATATACTTCCTGCCTTTAAACTCCTCTCACTACCAACTAATTCGTTGGAATAAAAGATCAGAGAGTGAATAGCACACAGCTTGTTTCGCTGTTCACTGTAAATAGATGCAGACCCTCGACACTGACCAGAAGTCACCAGTACTGCCTCCCCATGTCTCTATCATATATGGACGACCGGATGGCTGACCAACCCATAAGCCAATTAAACCAGCGAACAGATTTGTAGCGAGAGATTCCTCCTTCCTCGACTATTGCTAATCGCCACTTGATGTCGACTAATTAAAGGGCAGCTATAATTATAGACTTTAACTTGAACATTTCCGCTGAATCGGCATATGAACTGCAAGCATACACGTATACAAGCAACGAAGGGACCCCCTAGGTAGGAATGGCATTAGTCGTCTATATATATAATATTTAGCTAATTTAAAATTTAAACAAATACATGTAAACAGTAAGACTCCACACATAATAAGAAACTTACACTCTGAAAAATATTTGCCACGCACAAACTTTTGCGAATATTGAGTACCGGGAAAACAAGACCGCAAAAAATGAAAAATAATAAATAAAGCTAAACATCAAATGTCGTTTGATAAACGGACAAAATCCTGCAAAATATTCTTATTCTTTCTACTGTATTCTGCCATAGAAATTAAAGCAAATTTCAACACCGATATTCAATATTGCTTTTATTGAAAGTAAAATAAATTTCCTAAAAAATTATGTTAAGGAGCAAGGAGTTCAACCCAGCGAATCTTTTTTCTGAATTTTTGCAGCTAAAATTGAGTAGCAATTGAGCAACTAATTAATTACTAAACTGCCACCACGTCAGAAGAGTTCTTTATTTGGGCAAATGATTTTCGTCCGCTCTGCGCACTGTTGCACCATCATGTAAGCAAATGTTGAATATAGGCAGACAATTTCGAGCAACTGTTTGTTCTGCGAGAGAAGGTGATAAGCTGCGCAATATGATCTCCCCGATTTGCCAGTGTTTTTCTCTCATCCCAAATTTTCGGTCATAGCTCTAATGGATGAGAAATTGCGTGCTCAAGTGGAAAACAAACAGCGGAACCACGCGTTGTTGGAAGAGTAAGAGGAGTATAGGGATAGGGTTGAGTAAGAAGTGAGCGGCCCGGCCGGACGAAGTGAATTAAAACTGTCTGCTTGTATTTGTTGCTGTGCTCCCTTCCTTCTTTCCCCTCTTCTCTTTTCATTGTGAGATTTTAAAATGGAGCGTGCGCTGTGTGTGTCTGTGTTTGTTCAGTGGGTTGTGTGGTAATTTGTTACTGCTCTCCTTTCCTGCGTCTCGTACGGAAATTGGACGATTTGCCGCTTGGGACGACTATCACTTGTGCCCGTAACGTTACGCCAGTATATGTATATCATAGGATGTGCCTGACCGCGCACGGCAGGGACGGCCGGGTTGGGGGATCACTCCAGGATTTGCCTAAGTGATTTCCACTCAAATAAATTCTGACAGTGCAGAGGATCAGTTTTATCACCCCCTTTCGCCAAATAATATTCCCTCGCTTGCTTTTAATTGGAGAATATCCATAAAATGGCGAAACAGTTCTTCGATTTTTTGTATATTAAGCGTCGATTATTTATATTAAGAAATACTTTAACTCAGAAACGGTACTCCGGTCTTCCTAGACTGGACCAAAGATAGAAATACGTGTAATAGCTTTATAGCTATTTAGTAATGTTCCGCTAAAAAAATCTACACAAACGTTAATTTTATGCCCGAAATCGTGAGGAGACAATAATATCGGAATATGCTTACCCTAGTCCTTGCTTATTATTTAATATTCAATTGGCAAAACATTGACGTTTAAATGTTCAGTTTTCAATCTTTGACATTCTCCGCAAGTACTGCCGCACTAATAAAGTTTCAAATGAAGAAGAAAGGAAAGATGACATTGTGATTAATGTCATGTCTTATTTTAGACTCTCTAGATCTACCCTAATCAATTAACGCACGATGAATTTTCATAAGTTGTAAAGAGATGTAAATCGGGTAGACAGAAGCAGCCCTCCGATGAGGTTGTCTGCTCAAGTTGAAATAAATGAATAATATAAAAAAGCTTAGAAGCATTATTGCAGTAAGAGCATTTACCTATGGCAATGTCATATTTTTTTACTTTTATGCAAATCCAGGTGAATCGAATCGACGAGAAACGGAAGTTTTTCCCCCGATTCTATTCTTACGCAAAATTTCATCTTCTATACCTTTCCGGGATTAAAACCCATGTAACAATAAACAAAAGTTGTTGTGGAGCTCGTTGACCTTTTTTTGCTTTCACAGTCATGTGTATATTGTATATGTCTATACGTATACGTGTATCTTTCTCTTTCCAGTACTACAAAGTAGATTAATAGTAGTGCCATTAAAGGACAGATGCAGAGTGACGAAAGCCGGACGTCCGTATATCGATATAGTATCTTTAAAATCTGAAACGGAAGATTCTCCTCATGCAGGACAGGGCTGGAAATGTGACGTCTCAAACAGAGTGACCGGCACATCCGTAAAACTCTTTCTATTGCGTCAGCAGAATTGAGAACACATCACGGCGACTACAATTTGAGAAAGGGAAACCGACAGGTTCGCGTGACCCGCTCTTTGGACTGATAAGAGAAATCTCTTTATGTTTGCGTTATATACGAGAGAGAGAGTAATAGTATATAATTCCGCCGCAAATTTCGTCTGTTCGTCAGACGGGACGACGGGAAGATCTGTCGCGATCAAGGTTCGTCGAGGTTTATCTTCGGCGCGGTGGGATGTTGCGTCTCCAAATGCCGTCGAAGGTCGACCTTGCGTTGGAAGGCGCGACCGCAGTAGCGACAGCCAAACGGTTTGTGCCCCGTGTGCTTGCGGAAGTGTGTAATGAGGTTGGAGGACTGACTGAAGGCCTTTGCGCAAACGGTACACTTGTGGGGCTTCTCGCCTGTTACAGCAAATACACCAAACCACATCTTAACATAAGGTTAACCTTCTGCGCACATGGAATACCTTATATTTGAGCTAAGGGGCTTATCAGGGCCTAACATAGTGAAAATTCAATGATGCACATTTTTATTTGCCTTAATGTCTGAACGTCTGATTGTCTGATTTTGTCATTGTTTAAGCGTAAACGTTGTGCCAAACCAAGTTCTATATTTCATTCCTTATTATGATGGTACATTGGAGGCATACGTATTGAAGTGAGACTGTCTTTCTTTTATACGAAAACAGCATTGCATGCAACTTTTCCCCAAACGTTCACCTAAGATTACAGTACTTAATTGATGGGCCGCAATGAAATACAAAATTTGCATTTCTTCAAAATACATGAATTTAATAGAGAAGTTATTTTGGGGTAAAAGGGCACCGCATGCAATTTCTTTTGCAAAACACATTGTAGGATCTAATTTTTCTTGATGGAATGTTATTAGAGATTATATTTATGATTTTTTGATTTACTGCATCAACAGGTCAAAATTTTGAGTATTTTTTTAGGAATGGTGTGTGCAATGACAATAATGGTTGCCCAACATCGGACAGATAAATATTGCGCCATAAATGTTTTTTAATAACAATTATTTCCAAAAAGCTTAATATTATAAATAAATTGAAGAATGCCACAGACCCTTAATGAATATGTATTTATAATGTATTTACGGATATATATTATGAGCATTTATATATATGTTTGCATTATGGATATAAAATATATGTAATATTGTGTGCATATTTATATTATATGTATGTACTGACATAATAATGTAATTATGCATTTTTATTATAAAACCGTAATGAAAATGTATTTTTTAAGGCCAAAATGTGTTGTATTGTTGTTGTTAAAATGATTGTACCTGTATGAATGTAGGTATGCTTCTTCATGTCCGACTTCTGATGGAAGCTCTTGCCGCAGTTAGGCCACGGACAGGCATATGGCCGGGTATTGGTGTGGATGAGATGATGCGTCGACAACGTGGACGACCTTTTAAAGCACTTGCCACATTGATGACACTGAAACTGCCGCTCCTGGCAGTGGACGGCCTTGTTGTGTTGACTCAAGGACACAGCGTGGCCGAAAGTTTTATGGCAAGCCTGACAGGCGTACGGCCTTTGGTTTCCGGTGTGCGCGCGACGGACGTGCACCTCCAGTCCGTGAACCGTGCTGAAGAGCTTGGTGCATTTCTGGCAGGAAAATGGGTACTCCTTACTCAAAAGTCCTCCTCCTCCTTCTCCTATTCCGCCTCCGCTCTCATCATCACAGGAAGCTTCCGATCGGAAGGATCCATCCGGTGATGTGAGGAGCGATCGAGCCAAGTGGACCTCGCTATTGTTGGCTGTATTGTGGAGTGAAGAAGTGGATAAATGTGGCGGATGATGATGATGTGGATGATGGGGTGAGGTAGTGAGGGAAGAAGCGTAGTCGAGGGGAGATGGTTTGCCACCGGATGCAATTTGATGTTGGTGGTATTGGTTTTGCCAGTCGATCAGCCGGGCAAAGTGGGGACCCCATCCTGCTGCGAGGGGTGGGGAAAGGTTAAAGATTGTGTGGTTGTGGCTGCTGATTGGAGTGCGTTGAAAGGAGGCTTTCGGAGAATCCTCACAGGACTTTTCTGTAATTTTCAACAAAAAACATTTAACATCTCGTACAGTCGAAGGAAAGTAGTAGTTTTTTTCACAAAAATAAAGATGGGATAAAGTTACACAATTTTTGGATCATTTTAAATGAAAAATATTTGACGGTCCATAATTTGATGGTTCATTGTACGGTAATAGGTTTGCGACAAAAATGAAGATGGGAAAAATGACATGAGTTTTTTGTAATTTTAAAGGAAAATATTTAGCGCCTTGTAGAAGGAAATCGGTAGTTTTTCGACAAAATGAACATAGAAAAAATTTAAATTACTGGACTGCTTACCGTAGTTTGTTTTAGTAACCCATAGTTAAAGGTCAGTGGTAGTCCAAACAAGTCGACTATTCTAATTTTACCATTTATTTCTCTAGGTATAAATCTTTTAAAAAAACTGTGAAGCTGAACAACTGGTCACTAAAAATGCAAGTTTATGCTTTTAAGCTTAGTGTCGTTTGTGCCATCCCTAGAGCAAAATAATTGCCTACATTTTGCTCTCTGAAGGCTATCAGAAAAAATCGTGATTGGCAATATCGCAGATTTCTTTCATATATATGTAATTCTGACACAGCGATTAGTTGCATCGTTTGCCTTTCATGTCATGAAACCTTGGTTTTTTTAGGTTTTGTGGAAAATTTCTACCAAACATTTAAATATATATTAAAATTAGGATTCTGTAGGGAATCGATTATCTTTAGCATTCGTCATCTTCTCGACCCATTAGCCACTGAGTTGCTTGTAATGGCTAATATTAATGAAAGACATGCACGGTATAGCCCAGATAAATATGCAACTTTTGGTTAAAGACAGCATAGTCTTCGCACACATTGTACTCACCGTTTACAGCTGAGTCTCTACTCGATCCGTCATCCTCAAAATTTCTCGGCAGATCAGCGAAATTAAACTTGGCCTTCTTCACACACGGCAACCCCTTTGCCGGCTTCTCAGCTCCCCCCACAACCATCTCCTTATTATTACTATTATCCGACATAGATCCCAGGGAAAGGATTGTTGCCACAGCACCACCCGCTGTCTTCTGCATCCGGCTGTCTTCCAGGTATCGTTCTTTCAAAGCACCGCCATGGCCCATTGCAGCAGCTCCTCCAATAATACCGCGTTGTTCGGCTGCCCAAGCCTGCTGGAGTGCGGCAAAGGCCTGTGGGTTGTGATGCTGCAGCATAAAGGGCCATATCGCTGGCGCCAGGAAGGCGGGAAAGCGTGCTGCCCCAGCTGACGGCCACATATGCTGCATCAATGTCGCCGCCGCCGCGGGAAGAGGAGGAGGGGGAAAGGCTGGATTGGGAGCAAATATCGCGCTCGATTTGAAGCTTTCTACACATCCACGAAGCAGCAACCAACAAACACAAAAAATCACATTTCCGCACACAGTCACGCACACGCGGTTTACATTCATTCAACACTCTCATGTCCCTCTTTCAAGACGGAGATATTATTTATTGAACGAAATGTGCAAAGGCAGAAATTGAATGAGAAATTGATTTCCTTTATTACCGATGACTACTTAGTTACCTGCCAGAAAATCCGGCCTTGGCATGACCATTTGAAAGGCGCTTTTCCCGAGATTTCCTCCTGCTGCTGCTGTTGTTCCTGCGCCAGCTGACAGGCACACTCCACCGTCGTCATTGGAATCGAGAAAAAAGTGATTTTTGATTGTGACGCCCCGGCTGTTCATTCTCCGAGATGATGGAAAGTTTACTTTGAATACGGAAACTATAACTCAGATTCCTCACAAGGGAAGGGTAAATTAATTTGAGAGCATATGGAGATTGAAAGAAGAGAAAAATAATTGTGCCTGAAAAAAGTGTAAAGGTCACCGGAAAATGTGAGCGCGGCCGGTCGCTCGGAATGTTCAAATCAGGGGAATCGATCGAATTCTTCTGACTACTGCTGCTGCCGCTGTTGCGGGGATGGATAAACAGTGTACGTAGGAGACGGTGGGAAAAGCGTAATCTGTGGTTGACAAACTGGACAAATGCGTGTTTAAGAAAGAGAGACGGACGGTCGGAGGGCGCTGTGCTTGCCGTTTGCCTTGTTCCGTCTTTGAACTTTTGCTTTTGCTTTAAATCACTCTAATGCCTTGTGTGATTTGGGGGTCTGTGTGTATATACTCTACGTGTATGTGTGTACGTGCTGGGCATACATAACATGACCATTTTAAAGGAGAGACAGAGGAGGTCGCGTCTGTACGTTGTCCATCCCTTCCCTTTCGTCTGGATGACGGAGATGTGAGCGAGGGAAGAGACAGCGCCCTCCAATCTGGTGGGTGGGTGGCACACATGCTTCTGCGGAATTGGCTGGCTTTATACACGCTGGTGTAGGGACCCCGGGGACTGGGCACAGAACACTTTGTCCAGCCTGTGATTTCCAACCACCGCCTGTCTGTCCGTCCGTCTCCCACCGGTCAAAGCTGACGTCGAGCCGCAATGAGAGCTAGCTATGCACGTGCGGATGCGCCAATCACAATGCCAGCTATTTACATGCCGCGTTTAAAAAAATCTTTATTTTTGGCATAATTATGTATCTTAAAGGGGGGTTGTTCGAAAAATAAAGAATTGATTAAGGTAATTAGAAGGCAATGTCTAACCTGCAATATGTTGTTTGCAAACGCGGAATATGAACACCATTTAGCTGGAAATGGACCGCTTCAAAAGTTCAGCAGTTTTTTTACGTACTTTACCAGGATATTTCAATTGGAAACGCAATTCAGTTCTATCGCAATTATGCAGCTTTTCTGCAGTAACTTTAAACTGGCACATGAAATAAACACTTTATCTCACAATGTCCCTTCCATTATTATGGCTAACAGCATTTTTTTACAGTAAATTTGGAAATTACAGTCATCAAAATGTGATTTTTCATTTAATTGTTGCAGGTAAAAACAAAATTTAAATTAAATTACAAGAGCCATTAGTAGATTCTTACAAAGAGTCAATGGAGTTAGATTAGTTACGAAAAATATGACTCCCACCGAGACGAATTAAATTTAAAACAAATTGGTCATTGAATGCTTCTGCCAGTAATTACATCTTCGTGTCAAACACATATATGCCAAGCCATTGAGATATAAAAACATTGGCATGTGAATTCTGATTGAAGCTTCTCAGTCCTTCTCAGTCCTTCTCAATCCTTCTAAGTCCTGATAAGGCTAAGATATCTAAAGCATACAATCTATTTTTTATATAATAACATACATAATAAAATAAATAACTCTAGCATAATAATACATATATAATAATATATAAATAAAATAGTGATGTATATAGTGTAACAACTTATATATTATTTAATTTCAATATAATATATATAGCATATAGTAATGTATATAGTGTAATAATATATATATTACATAATTTCAATGTAATGTGTTACATAAGTAATATGCGACAGAGATAATATAATTTTATTGTTGCTGGACTGAGTTCCGGAATCCGGGTGCTAAAGTACACTCATTGCAGCCGACTGTGGTCACCAGTGACGCAGACAGACACAGCATGTATATTACCACAGACACGATATATCACGCAATGTGTCCAATCTGGAGAGGCTTGTCGATTTGAGCTCGCCGATTGAGCCGCGCGCGCGCGCACTGATCTCACTGATCCCCCCGCGCAACATGACAGGATGACGGCCCTCACGCGCATAATCACCCACCACACACGTAACAGAACAGTCAACCAACCAATTCTGAGAGGGAATCAATTAAGCAAATCCTTCTCTCTTTTCACTGCGTGCACATCAAAATTCCCTCGCGACAAATTATCCCATTTCTCGGCAACATCCGCCGGCCGGATATGGAAGTCTCTTCTCACTCTCCTCTCTCCAGTAGTCCGTAAACATTATCTCTCAGACGGTGCACTTTTTAAATTGAAAGCCGTTTGCCGAACGGAAACGATACACCACACACACATATATGTACATAGAGGGAGAAAAGCAGCCGCTACTCGCTTCCATAATCATTTCTCTTTGCTGTCTATTAGTGGAAACCCGCGCGCTCATACTCCCAGGGGACCCACTCAAGTCAAAGCGAAAGCGTGTCCGTCCAATGCGATTTTCACGAGAGTCTAGCGTCACTTTAAACGCGTTGGATGTATTTTTGTTTGCATTCTTATTACCGTATTTGATGAGGGCGCGAGCTGGTACTTCACCACGTCTGATAGGAAATGATGAGAGAGCGGTGAGAAAAAAGGGGGTGAGACCCTTTAGTGCCGCCGACCGACGTTTGTCTTGGGAGGCTAGGAAAGCAAGTCCTTGAAGTTGAGCGTCATTGCATAAAAACACTTCAGTTTGGCCATAAGTATATTTTGTTTTAAATATCGCGAACGATTTTAAATTATTACGTAATTTTTCATACATATCTATTTTGTAGAGAAATATAATTCTAGAAGAGCTTTCTGTAAAAACTTGCACCCGTCTTGCGATGTCAGGAAAGGAAATCCCTGAAGTTCATCTATTGTATAAAAACGTTTCAATTTGATCATACGTGTTTTTTAATATAATACCATAAGCTTTCAATATCTTTAATGACTTTCAATTTTTTTCTAAATATATTTTAGAAAAATATAATTCCAGGACTTTTTTGGTAAAAAATGTGCATTGATTGGTTTGTTTGAACAAACACTTCAAAAAACCTCAACTTGCTCATCTGCATTTCTCTTTATATTACCAGAGTTTTTATTATCATGAATGATAACTTAATTATGTTTTAATTTTTTTAACATACCTATATTTAAAAAAAATATAATTCTAGAAATGTTTGCAGTCAAAAAAGGATGTCTAAGTCCAAGAAAAGACATGTTTGAGGTTGGCCTTCAACAGCCGGCTGGACATCAGGCAAAAGGAGGAAGACGTCAAACGATAATTACAGACCCCTTACCACTCTTGTGAAGCGACAGTTAATTAAGAGCGAGAGTGCGCGTATCTGCGTCCGCGACAGACAGACAACGGCGACAGATTACGGCCGCGCGCGCTTCAAATCTGTTCACCAGCTTTAATTGGCTTAAGGATAATTTAAGTCATCCGGTTGCTGTAGGACACCTGATTACTCCCTCTGTCTGGCTATGTCTCCCTCTTAACTTTGCTGTGCATTTTCAGTACACACCAGCGCTTATCAATAATATTCGGAGGTGATTTTGTGCTACGATTATTATTTATTCATCACCCTCTAGTCCGGTGTGTGTTATTCTCAGTCCATTCGGGGTGGAATGAAAGAAAAATGAGTGAGAGAGCGAGAAAGGGGATGAGAGGTGACACAGCTTGCGTGGTCCTCTCTTCTGGAATCTCTACAGGTGTGTGACGAAATGAAAAATACACCCTTTTCATGGGCGTGAATTATACAGTGACTTGTTTTTGTGGGTGTCCGGTGGTTGGTGTCATACCCATTTCCCCTATATTTTCATGAGAAATTTGCCATCGGTTATGGAATTTCGATCACGAGATTTTAGGTCAGCTAAAGCACATTCTTCAAATGGCGTCTCCTCCCCAGTTGTTCGGTAGTAACAAGATTTACTAGTGGAAAAAACAGCATCTTACAAGGTCGACAGGGTCGCCGAATCGGTAAACTAATCATTCTATCTTTCAATTGGAATTAATTACGTTACGGTACTTTAATCTTTCCAGTGACTTGCGATGTGTATTTTTTAGGAGCAGTGCGTCAGATTCCCTACAAATGAGTGCTGAATACTTGTGGCCGTTAAGACGCATGGCGAATCTTTTTATTCATTAACAAAATACAAAACAGTCTAACCCAAATGTAACCAGATTGTTAAAATGTAGAGCAATATAATGTAAAACTTTTCACATTATATTGAACTGTATTTTCATAAATGGCAGGTAAGGTTTTGGAATTAAAAGGGTTGCCCTCACGACGGCTACAAGTGCAGTGAATGCAGTGAATTATCACTCTATAAATTTAATGAATCTGCAAATACTACGAGTCAATATGCCGGAAGTACCTCACGAGCTGCAGGATACCACCAACTTTCCACGAAAGAGTAATCGATCTGTGCAGAGTAAGTCTTGTTGGAAATTCTTTTCAGCAGCAAATATTTCAGAATTAAACGCAAATTATATACGTATGTATGTATGTATGTATGTATGTATGTATGTATGTATGTATGTACGAGCATCTTAAGTGGCAGATTATAATTACGGTATTCGCATTCGCATTTAGACGCTATATGTGCTACATACATGGAAGCAATTTACAGTGATATAGTAATAAATCGAAAGCTGAACATTCTACTGTTCATCGTATTAGTTATTTGATAGCGAAAGAGAACTTGCAAAATGTAAGGAAGTACCTGGTTGTACTTAGAGTACATTGAGTGAGCCACCTTTGTTTTGGCCAGGATTATTTCGACATACATCCCGCACATCGCACAGTATTGTTTATACGCAGACGGTAGAGCGGCTATACACAGTTTCCATACCGAGCAGCATACTGTTTTGTGATATTTTATTTGCCTAGCCACACGTCGACACAGGACTGTATAATCAGCGGTAAATGCGGAAACCTTATCTTCTCCATTCTCCTCCTCCGCGTAAGGACTCCTTCGTCGGCTGTACACCTGACAGCTTGCTTGCGCGACTAGGTAAAGTGTGATGATAGGCCCGTTCGATGCGAGAAAGAGAAACATGTCTGCGAAAATCTCAAACACCACCGCAATCAGTCCCCGGCCGCAATGGAAACCAAATCTTTGCACGGTGTTCTGCACAAACAACACCCTCTGCTGTCAATCAAACTCTCCAAAAGTGCGGCAAAGCGCGGCAAAGTTATCACTACATATTGTATAGTGGGGAACGTGAGCTTATCAATTAGAAATTAGAGTGTCTTTTACAAAACTTGAGCTGTGTTGGTTTGCAAAGTCCCTGGCCACTGATTAGAGGTCGGGGGGGGGAGATATGGTGGAGAAATGAGAGTAGATTATTGAGCTTCAATTGTCCCTTACTGATGAAGCCAAATCACTGCGGGGCAAGACAAGCCACGTAAAAACTGTGATTGTCTGTGGTTGTCTGTCTAGGTTCGAGGGACGCAGACCTTTGCATTTTGTAATTTTATTAACGCCCAAGTTTTTGGAAATGCAAAAGGATGACGTCGGTAAGCTTCTAGCTCGCAACTTAGTTAATTCAACGCTTTGATATGGGATTGAAGGCAGCAAAAACTATTCCAAAACTTGACACTAAAATATGTAATATTTATTATAAAATGTTGTTTTACCTGCTGAATCATACAAGGAAGAAGAAGATTCACTTGAAGTGTTAGAAAATTAAAATAACAACTGGTTAATTATTTTTATTTTCCCAAATGACTAAGGTTAGAGGTGGCAGCCTCTTTGAAACAAGCTGTTTAATAATTAATTAATACTGACGAAAATTAGGTTGAAATACTCAAACAGATATTTTTGCGAACCCTTAGGGGTTTGTTATTCCATATTTCCTTCATGGTTTGTTATTCCATATTTTGCGTTCAGAGATATATTCTTGGAGCCACTTTGTTGTTATTCCGAAATAAAAATAGAAATTAATCTAATTAGCGTTTACTGATTTTCAGTAATATTCCTTGGTTTAAAATTATTTTTGTCTTTTAATTCCTTACAAATTATTCTATAAACACGCGGCGGTTCAAAATAGCATTGGAGCAAAAACTACCCGAAAAGGGACATCTGTTTATGTCACCGCAAACAGTTCAATTATTCATCGGCAGACAGGGCTTTGCAAAGAGGCACACACAAATAACATGAGCATATACTACTTCCCGAAAAGAGAGCAAAGGAGACAGAATGTGTGCGAGTTGGAAACGGGAGCTCATTAGATGCTCGTTACGGAGATTAGGGGTCCACATGGGTGCCGCACTGCATGAGACAGGTTGATTAAAATTTGAGTGACTTCCTTCTCTCCCTTTACTTGCTTGCAGATGGAAGTGGGTATATTGTCATGCGCGGTGTGGGATATATGGATGGGGATTGTGGAACAGATTGATGTCGCTGATAGTGTCGTTAAACTTCCATTTGTGAGATTGCCCGGCGCCGGGACTTGACGGGCTCCTCGTGATCTCTGGGGACCACACGTCAGTATATATTTGCTGCACATTCTGAAGGGTATATTAAACCACTGTAACAAACTGTTTTACATAGTATCGAGTAAATGATGTATTTCGAAAACACTCCAGCCTACAATTTAACAACAATCATCAGAAAACAACAACAAGCAACAAATACGGAATAATAGAATTATATTGGTTGCAAATTCTAGCAGCAGTTTAATAATCAGAAAACGAAAAAAAATACTGAATAATAAAAACACTTTCTGTGCAAACTACATCAGCAGATTAATCATCAGAAAACAGTATAAAAAATCCGAAATATAAAATTATACTCTTTTTCCAAATAACAACAGGAAAATAATTTCTGTGAAATTCAATCTAAAACAGCACCGAGCTATTGGAGGCACCGAGGACACGCACATTGTTAGGGAGCATTGGACTTTAAAATGACCACTGCGGAAGCGGATCATTGCCTGAACTAATTGGTCGCATTGAGCGCGCATACGCGTGTAATAATTGAGGACGCTTCCAGTTGGACAAAAGGGGCAGTTGCATTAACACAAACGATGGCGATCAGCTGCCCTTTACCCTTCACCAACAAATGAAATTATTCCGAACAACTAAAGCGTAACACAATTGATAATTCGCGTTTCCTTCTTCTCCATTGTGGCACTTTCATACGGCAGTTTCAGCTAGATCAACAACGTTTGCCTGCTTGACCAGCGAACCATTTTTGCTAACTTTAATTCAACATTTCTAACAAAAAGATGCCCGAGGATGCTCTAACGATGACAACAATAGATATCCCGTAAAAAATTGCTGTTGCGATCGATTCAATAGCGATTAGCAACGACATTTTATTTGGAAAAAATGTGAGTATTAAGCTATAAGCACAACTGTGACAGAGCAAGGCAAAAAAGCTACATACATTCATTTATTTAAAAATTTGTTTGAGCACTGATTCTTGATCTGATGGAATATTATTAGTAATTAACTGGGGCTTAATTTTTTTGATTTTATGTGACTTACTTCCGCACATAACACGTCTTGAACTGGTATCTGGCTAAAAACGAAAGAGAGGATTTCGAGTGTGTTATTCTACAGAGTTTTCGTATGATAGTATCATGATAATCATAGATGACAAGTTCCAATTTTTTTTTGTAAATTGTTTTAAAAATGTTAGGAGTGTATACTACGTAAGTAACTTCCTGCGTCCTTAAAGGTCCTTAGATGATAGTAACAGGCTCGAAATTTCACTGCATTTTGTCCAGCCACATTTTAATTCTTGCGGGGATGCGGAACAAACGATTGTTGAAATGTTCATTATTAAACTCTAATAGTTGAAAAGACAGGTGGAGATGACCACAGCCGTGAACTGGTCTATACATATGAATGAATATTGCCCGGGTTGGACCTGACGGTGAGGATGTCTGGCTTGGCCTACGAGAATAACATGACCGGGTATTTGACAAGAGGACAATGGGCAGACGTTCAGAACTTAATGGGTCGAGAAGGAAGCGGAAGTGCAAGAGTCGCCACTTTGTGGGGCGCAGATACGCTTCTCTAATTATATGGCCACGCGAGCGGTATTGTGGGCTGATTCGAGGTGAAAGAACTAACCATTACACCTGGACATAACCTTTCAACACGATTCGCGCTTTAACATTTTAAACTATACCATGCAGGGAATAATATAATGCAACGTTGCTCTTTTGATACGGCACAGTGAACGGGTTAATGCATAATGACTCGCGAGTGCTTATCCTGTAGAATCTGTCGAGTGCACATGTTTCCCTTAAAACTGAACCCCTTGTTGACCTGGATAAATGCCGGGTGAATACATGTAGATTCAAATACGGCGCCATTTACCGTTCGGGAGTCAATGAACCAGCTAGGCTTGAAGATTAACAGACAGACAGACAGACAGACAGACGAAAGAACTGTATTTCATTAATCTTGCTATCTGACCATGTTTCGTTTGGCCGACCACGTAAGGCCGATTGGTGTAAGTTGTCTGCTGTAACATTGTTTTCCACGATCACAATTCTCGGAGCCGGCCGAAAGAATCGAAGACATCGATCACTTCATGAAATCATCACAACATATGAACTGCCTACCTTCTTATTGATTAATTTATGCAGTTACGTCGTGAACAAATTTGCCAGGCCGGAGCGCGCTGGGGAAATACCAGTCGCACTTCTATGCTAACTACTATATGCCACAAAAAATCTCTTATAAGCTCATGAACAATTTGCTGAGAATAAGATTCATGATTTTACAAGTCCACAGTTGTACATCCTTTTCACTAACAAAAATCTATCATTGTGGTAAAGATAGACTGTCACTACACCGGTACACTTACTCATTTTACCCAGTGGCGACAGATTCTTTCCTACGATTCGAGAATATTTGAGTTTCTATCAACCTATCAAGCGGCAGGCGTCAGAAAAATGCAATCTTCAATATTTTGGCTTACCCTAGTCATGGCGACTTCTAACGCTCTACCTCTAATGGTCATGGTAAGGAGGGACGTTCAATGTTTTGGTTGTAATTATTGCAGTATATTATTATTATTTGCTTCCAATGAGTTGGTATTTCGCAGCAAATTTAATTATGTATTTTGGTGATCTTATTATTTATTAGAAATTTTAAATACTATATAGCTAGGAGCTAGGAAGTATATATATATATTTTCTTTCTTCTAAAATTTCCCAAAAGTTCAAGATCTTTGAATGAAGATTTTGATGAAGTTCAATATTAGAGAAGTTCGCAATGTCAAGAAACACAACTAGTTAATATTAATTCAATGAGCCAATACAAACAATCACAAAAAACACAGCTACAGTGAATAATAAATATGCTTGAATTTATTAAAACGCAGGCTACCTATTATTAACTGAAGCAATCGACTTTTTTGCAGACAGAAAACCTTTCAAAGGACCAGAACAATGCCTCAACATTTGGCTTCCTCTCGCCCGATCTCATGGCCAGTCATCAAGACCTCCACCCAATTCGCATCCCAGACGAGCCTTCAAATCTTGTCATTCCACCTAGCAGCAGTACGCTTCAGCTTCCCGTTATTTCCTCCTTCCGCGAGTTGCAAAACTTCCTGCAGCCGTCTCCACCGCTAAACATCACCGAAATTAAGGATGCGACTGTGGTAGTACCCGCCGTCCCAAATGTTCAACGCGCCAACGCCACGGAGATCGACAAACTGATGGTGGACCTCCACATTCCCAAACAGAGCCCCGATTCATCCGTCATTCAACACAAGGCCGATATGGAAACGCCGGTGAGAGGCCCACGTGATCTTCTACCGAGTATTGTGGCTAACGGAAATAAGGAGCTCTCGATGAATCCGGCGGGGAACCCGGGAATTCCCCCGTCCGCGATTGAACAGCAGAAGGGCAATTTACCCAACGATCTGATTGTCAATCCGTTTGGTTCAAGTCCGGCGTTGATTCCAGTCGGTGCGGCGCCGGTCGTGGCGCCACCTGGAGGACCCGTCAAACCCAATCCTTTCTAAAATGGGATAAAACTGTTTTGCGTGTTTTTTTCTTGGTTTTTGATGGTGGTAAGTTTGATGGTTTAGTCGGTAAAATTATCGTAAAATGTTAATAAGCGCATGGAGAACTAATGAAAGAAAAGTTCATATTTAGTAGAAAATTGGTAGTCATCCTAGAGCGAAATGGGGATGGATACAACAGATGCATGCTTAACATGTACAGAGATGTTTGGTTAGAAATAAAATTGCCATTTTCCAAGCGAATTATCGTTCATTTTTATGTGTATATTTTTTGGAACAACCCAAAAATCAAGCAACAAATAGAAGAATTATATTACAATGCTATTATTGTTTCCTACATACAAATATGTACTTTCCATGTGAAGAACTGAGTAAATTCAGGATCAATTTTCCCCTTCTAAACATGTTTTTTTACTGATTTCGTCAGCACATATATGATCTGTGGTGCCCCTTAATCATTTGCGGAACATTATTTGTGATCAGTGGAATCCCTAATCGAATCCAGTACGGAAGACGTCGCGTCCATGGCACAGTGTGGATGATCAAACTGCAGAAGGGAAATGTTTAAGGTTTGTACAGTACTCAACCTATCCTTCGTGTCCATAAGCAGAGTCTACCGCCTATATTTTATACTATACATGTACATACTTTTATATGTATACAATATATATGTATTTATACTACTGTAGTGTATGTCGCTATAGAGTATACCAAGGTCTGGGGCTACTGAACTCGCTCAAGTGTGTTGGCTTTTGACGCCACCTGAACCTCATAATCTCAATGCTCAACCCAGGCCCATCCAGCCAATATTAATTCGACAGAAAATTTTCAAACCACCAGAAAAGAGCCTTCTGCTTACACTGCTCGTGCTGTTTGGACCATGCTCTAGACCTTGCAGACATCCATAAGACTTCCAAATGCGCGAAAAAAGGAATGTATAGATCATGTCAAATGGCCTTCAATATCGCCTGTCACTTGTGCATTCGCTGGTTATAACCAAATTACATTAATAGGATGTTTCAGAGTACAATTAATTTCGGCTGGCTAATTGAAATCAAAAAGAAACCAACCAATCTCATAAATTCCATTAGTTTATGTTTTGAGNACTCCACCTGATCACGTGTCTTAGCTAAGGTACTTGGCAGAGGTAAGTGCCTGGCCATGACTATTACACACAAGTGGCAAAAACCTGGCGCTAACCCTAGTACTGGTGGGGATTTATTTTGCCCCATATTTTGGCCGTAGGACAAATTTGCGACTTTTTCATACAGCGAAGGGCACAAATTAAGTAATTTGGGATCATAATTTGTCCCCCGGATCTTATTTAAATCAAAAGGTCCTGTGCAACGCGCAGTGCGCGATGCACGCATAAATCGTGCATTGCACTTTGCACAATGCCCAGGTGCGAGACGCCAACGGTTTTCCAAAAATGTAACAGTTTGTGGTGTCGTTTGATCTGCTGTTCTCATGTTTTATTACGGAGGAAGACGCCACAATTAAAACAGGTAAATACTAGTACGGGAATGAATTGTTTCGGTCATGAATGGGTTTTTTAATTTGATTCCCATTTTGAACAGGCCGTTCAACGACTTAGTTTCTTTTTCGCTGGTCTCAGCCGGATGTCAATAATCGTCTGCGCAGCTTTGATGGAAGTTTGCTGGAATACTGCAAGAAGTTAAGTTGCGTTTGGTTTAATAAGATTCCTTTCACTGTTTGCGTGAGTGTTTGGTTTTGGTAACCGTTAAGTTTGCTCTAGGCTGGCGGTGGTTGATTGATTGATTGGCGGCACCTTTTGCTGGTTTTGCTTTTTTGTCAGTTTGATCTCTGCGGCGGTCGTAGGGTTAATTAGGAGCTTAAACCTAATTAGGGATGCAATCAAATAAATCTAAATGAAACTAGAGGTATAGGTTAACTGACCGCTGCAGATTTCGCACTGACATTAAGTTTTACCTCCAAAAGTGTTTCTAATCAATCAATCTATCCCTGTCTGTCTTGCGATACATTTTCTCAACGGCTGACATGCCAAATGCAAAATCCTGTTTTAACGGAAAAAGATTTTTATTTGTACAATATGCAGCTAACCACTAACTAGCTCAAAGAAAAATTGCATTTTTCTTTTCAGGTGGCAGGAATGAAGTTAGCTCTACTACCGACGGCGAGGGAGAACGACCGCTATTGTTGATTTTTCCCGTTTTGGCGGTTTTTAATGGAGCTCTTGCGTTGGTTATAAAATGCTTGCCATTAATTTTCTCTTTTAGTTCAGGATCTGATGGCCATGAATCCTTTTCTGTGAATTTCGATAATGATGGTACAGTTAAGTCCTACTGGTACAAATTTGGTCCGTTCTGCGTGTGAACAAAATTTGCCATACGGCCAAAATAAAGGACGTTAAAGAGCACCAAATGTGGAACAAATTAAGGCCCAAAAAAGTCCGAAATTTCAAACAACGGTCGGTGGACTAAATTTGTTCCTTTCAGCGCGGGACAAATTTTGGCACTCGGCCAAAATAGCGGCAGTTTAAGAGCACCTTTTTTTGTCCAAAAATGTCGTGAAATTTGTTCCGAAAAAGGTCCTGAAAATGTTTTTAGGACCTTCGAAAACATGCTAGGGTAATCGAGTTAAGCCTGGGTTCGCACGATCATCATTTGGATTTAAAAACTCCGGTAGAAGCTGTGGTTATTAGTAATAATTAACACTCGTATCAGTTAACGGACCTTCTTCCGGTAACTTAAGCCTGCGAGTGGGCTTAGAAGTATTCTATGACGATATGCAGCTGTTTCAATTAATGGGTTTTGTCTAAGTGGGATGTTTGTCTTAATATTCCACGAATGCAAACATGATTATCCTGGCCGGATGGGAAGACAAGTGCCAATGAAGATTGTTGTGGATTGTTATCTTCCACGATTGACGTCAGCACCTCACTGCCATCTCCTTAGAAGACGTTCCACCTCCGCCTAAAGAGCTTCGCCTCACCTCAGTTAACCCGTTAACGTCCATCGCAGTACATATGTCGACAGAGCGACCTCTCATTTTTCATTCCAAGACCGTTCGACCGATTTTTAAAAACTTAATTGATTTTGAAACTTAAGATGGTACTAAAAAATTAGAAATTATTTATTTCAGGTTTAGTGAATAACTACTGTCCGAGAAAAATTGTCGAATTCTGCAGGTTTTGATCATCTTTGGGTCGCCGAGGTCTCCGACAGCCATCAAATGACCCAATTTATTGAAATACGAGTATTTTTGCATTAATTAGATTAGGCCAATTCAAGCTGCCTATAAAAAATCATTTCTATTAGATCAATGATAAATTCTTAATTGGATAAAGCTGAATCAAGGAAAAATAGTTTGGGACCGGAAAACAAGTCGGATCTGGTACTGGACGTTAACGGGTTAAGAAAAGGTATCTTAGTGAAGACATCGTATCCTCCCGGTCAGTGGCGCGCCGACGGGGGGTGTTTTGTTGATCTAAAACCCCCCTTCCTCACCGCAATTACCACAGGAATATCTCAACAAAGGTAATTTCAAAGGACTGCTGCACCGGATCATGCCCCTAAGCTTTCTAGTGTAACAGCATTCCAACCCATTCAGCATGGAGCCCTCCAGGGACCTAAGCCTGTGAAGTGGAGCTGTTATATTGCGTTGTGCAGCCGTTTCAGTCCATTTTGATTAATCTGTCTGAGTCGGATGTTTTTGCCAATATTCGAGGTATAAAAATCTTTGCTCAACCAGGCTGAGTGGTCAGGCGAGATGTAATAGAGGTGGTCATGGATTATTATCTTTCCTTTATGTGACGTCAACGCTTCTCTGTCCACAAAGCACTTCTCTCCTTCAACTCCCAACTTCCCTACAAGACTTCTGCACTTTCTGCTTACCGAAGGAGTTCTCGCCTTCCTGCCCTCTTCCCACACAAAATATTTCTTTCCGTTTAAATGATTTATCCCCACCCAACTTCATGATGGATACGTCGGTCGTCGGTACAAGTAATTAGCAGAGGCGAGTTTACTCAGTCATGCTCCTAATATGAACGGTCCAGTTAGGATCATCCAAATACGTCGAGCCGGTGTCAGGACTAATTTCTCGACAGGCTTAAGGCAAAACGCTGTGAAAGGTTCCCAGTAAATCATCCCAGGCAGGATCAGCACAACCGCCAGAATAATCGCTGCTGCGATGACTGCGATGACACTTTTGCTTCTAATTGGCTTTCACACCTGCCTCAACAAGTTATTTTTTCAACTGAATCGCCTCAGATCTCCCCCCTTCTCGCTTGATCGAATCGGATGCGGTTTCATAGCTCACAGAATCAGCTCGCAATCAACCCATCGTGCAACTGCATCGTTGAATTCGTGAAATGTTATTTCTGATAAGCTCAGCATTGCGCACTTCTAATCATCACCCCACATGCTCTCGGAAGTAAACTACCAAATGGCCTTGATAAATATCATTGGGGGACCATGTTTCACCGGATGTTGAATATTATGATTGTCTTGGGGATGGTGACATAACTAAACAAACAAAAGATAAATGAGCAGATGAATCATTTTCGAGGCTTAAGAACGATTTCCTTAAAAAAGGTGATTTACTTATGCCACACTTCTACCAGATATTTGAAGAGGCTTGCAATCTTGACTGCAGCTGGGCGGTTCGATGACGCTCCGAGGAAACGTACGACAATCGTGAAGTTCCATTGGAGTTCGTCTCATCTGGACTGGTGAACAGGTGGGCCTATCGGGACGACGAAGCTTTGCAGTGCTTTTCGTCCCCAAAACGGACGTCGGTTGGCACAGCGGCGTACCAACACAGCCCGGTACTGCGGAAAAAATAGCAGGTACACGAGAGGCGAGTACATATGCTGAACCGACAGTATCAGATTGAGCATTCGAACTATAACCGGACTGGCAGACGCAGGCAGTGGGGCGATCCTTGGCAACCCCGAAATGGCCCCTATCAAAACAACAATCAAACTTGCTCTCAGGGAACTCCAGACCAGTTGGACCACGTACACGCCTCCTCCGTCATCCCCACGGGTATTACTAACACCAATTTGTCGGGTGTATTTACTTCGCTGCCTCAGCTTCCTCTGCACTGCAATGGCAACTAAACGCGCCTGAAATACCATGATGACTATTAAGATAAAAGGTCCGGTAATGATCTTCCATGCTGCACGAGGCGGTGTCATAGGAATTCTCGAAACAGGCTTGTCGCAAAACGCCGTGAACGGTTCCCAGTAAACAATCGATCCGGGCAGGCTCAACAAAACTGCCAGGCCGACCGTTGCGGCGATTGTCTGGCGAATTTTCGTCTTGGAAACTCCCGCGCGGTATTTCCCGGGAAACTCCACCGACAGCCAACGATCCACACTGATCGACAGGAGGGTCAGGATGTAGAGTGTTTCGAGGTGCTCAAACGTTTGACCCACAAGGTTGATCACGACAACGCTGACCGTTGGGTGCCATGGGAGAATGCGGGTGAGCGGGGTGATGCTTCCAGTGAGACCTTGGAGGCCGGAGATCGCGGCCAAAGCAATGTGAAGTAGAATAAAGGGTTCCTTGTCTCGCCAATAGTGAAAAATGAACAAATTAAATGTCTGTGCTAGAATCATTACACTTTCGAGTACGAGAGGTAAGCCGTTGAGGCTGAACCACTGATCGGCAGACAAGCTGCAGTTTGATTGCTGCTGTGAGCTGGAATAGTTGGTGTAATTGACGGCGACGAAAAGGGAAAAGTTCGAGTGCGACATTGCAGAAATTCTGAAGTACCAAGGGGGCCTTTTGAATTCAATTTCTGTTGGAGCGCTGTGTTCGCTGTGTGTGTGCGGTAAGTTATACTGGCAACTCTCCCGGATTTGAGAATGAACGCAAGAAGAATTGCAGAAGCTCACAAAAAGTAGGATATCCGAAGGTAGGAATGTGGTCTGCGTGTCACCTTCGCTTACCAGGTGGTGAGAACAAAAT
>LRSR01009473.1:0-10361 GCA_001579985.1 Hypsibius dujardini | reverse complement strand
AAACTGCATGTGTACACTGTACAGATGCGGTATGAGGAAAAGAACGTAAACGCACATGAAGAAAAATTTACTTCTAATTAATTAATTTTGGGGAATTACTGAATCGAAGGGGATATTCATATATTAAAACTAAGAAATTGGTTACCAAAAATTGAAATTTTGTTTCACTTTTATCTCAGCTCACTGTCAGTTTGAGTTTTGCCATTTGGACTTGCAGAGCAAAAACTCACTTGGAAGTTGCCATCGCGAGGGCCTCCTTCAACTGCAGCAACACTGCGCTGGTGGCGAACCGAATCGGTCGTTTTCCACGGCTGACCGACGATGACGACGACTTGGACGGCTCCGACCACGGTGACGGTGACGGCTCCGACCACGGTGACGGTGACGTCGTCGAGCCCGCGGAAGACCGTGAACCACGACCACTTGAGTGACGCCCGGTCCGGCTTATCAGTCCCTTCAACTGTTGCAGATACGCGTCCGCCGAAAGAGACACAACCACTTCAGCAACTGGCGGCACACTTTTTTCCACCACCACCTCCGGCACCTTCCGCGACTCCTTCGCGGGTGATTTGAGTTCCTCCGAGTCTGCGGCTGATTTCAAATTACTCCCCGTCCGATGGGTGAAAGTCGTCGTCGTGGAAGAGGTCGTCGTCGTCGAGGACTCCTGCTGTGACTGCGTGAAAGATAAAACCCGAAAATAGCAGTCAGCAATGTATGAGACAGACAGACAGACAGAGAGAGAGGGAGAGGTCTCCTTTCCGATAATATTGTCTTTCTCCACGATCAAGGGATCTACTTGTTAGCGAATGTAGTTATTACAACATTTTGACGGCGAACGCGAGCGTGCGCGCGTGATGCCTGCTCATGCCGGAATGAGGGCTAGCTTATTATTACACTGTACACTGTAACTGTAACTGTGTCTCTGTACCCATAAAAAAAGGCGAGAGATGATCTGACCAACCATATCACTTGAGACTGCTCGTAATAACCCCGCCGGAATTGAATTGAGGTCTTGTGTCGCTCGGGAAGTCACGTCACAGGGGGGTAAAAAGAGAGAACGAGTAGTATGAGAGGCCGAAAAAACAACCGAGACATCGTGTATGAACCCTTAATCCGAACGGCAAAGAAGCACTTTACACGTCGTTCATCCTATTACTCTCCGCGTATGTGTCTGTGTCTGTGTCTGCGTGTGTATATACAGTGCGTATGAGCTACCAGTAAGATATGTGTTTGTAGAGCAGTAGGAAAAACAAACAGCTGATTTATCATCGGTTTTTTAGCGAAAGATTCGTCGGTGTGTTTGTCTGTCTGTCTGCCTGTCTGTCTGTCTGATTGTCTGATTGTTTGTCTGCGGTTCGTGGCGTTTTGACAGATGCATCGAAAACCGGAATGTTCATACGACTGGACAATAGGACTGACCGCTTGATATATGTGCCTGAGGATATGGTCCGGACCAACCAGTGGTAGGAGCGTATTGTTTGAGCCGGTGTTTGTTTGGTAAACTTCCAAAACTGGCCCCTTGTTGGCTTCTGACCAATAACTTTTGCCTCTGCGTCTGCGCGTGTGAGCCAATGAAAAAATGAATCAAAACGAGCGCGGTGCCGGATCTGCCGGATTTTTTTGCGCTGCAACGTGTACGTACCTGCCGGAAAAAGGTCTCCCACCGTTTGGCGACCATTTGAACGCGCGGGCTCGCGGTGCTTTGCGGCGACGGCTGTTGCTGCTGTCGGACGTCGGGTTTGCCGCCGCCGCCGCTGGACAAGCCCAGCACCGCTTGCATCCGACGTTTTGACGCGTCCTCGTAAGGCGGTATGAGGACCTGAAAGAGATTTGATACACGATGCAGGTACAACGTTTATCGGAGCAGATAGAAAAGACCAGTGGTACCAGCACACAGCAGAACTATGTTTCAGACAGACAGGCCGATTCTGAGATAGACAGGGATGTGGTCAAACAGCTCGAGAAAGAGGGACAAACAAATGGGCAGATAGACAGACGGACACAGGCAGGCTGGCTGGCAGACACACAGACAGACAGACACACATTTAGACAGACAAACAGACAGGGAGAAAAGGAGGCGGGCAGGCAGGTAGACAGATATACCAACAAAGACATACAGAGACAGGCAACCAGACAACATGCAGACAGACAGACTGACTAACAGACTGACTGACTAACTAAATATCAGACAAACACACATGTAGCAGTAGGTTGGCAGACAGACAGGCAGAAAGACATAAGCAGACATGCAGACGAACCTTGGATGGAAGTCTGGAGCTGTGACCGGGCGGGTAATATTCCATAATAGTGAATGATGATAATCCGAAACAGCCCAATCTGCGAAGGCCCTGCTATATATAAAGAACAAACATCGACAATTTTCCCAAAGGAAGATGTTCAACAATGACTCAGCCCGATCAATGGCTTTTGTGCCAAGAAAGGTGCCTTTCTTCTGCCGTTTTGTTACTCTTTCTCACCGGCGCCGCTCTTGTGACAACACAACCGTCTTGTCTCCTTAATACGAGCACCCATCCTCACTCGCTGTAAACACACTACACCACACCTGTTGAAAAAGAAAAGAAAGAAGGCGGGGTCAAGTCAAGTGTCCAGCAAAAAACTGCCCCAAAGAGCTGATCTCTTCTCACGCGTACCCGAGAGTCGCCGTCATTCGGTAGTTAGTTGGAGGAGATGGCTCTCGTGCGAGAGAGAGCGCGCGCGCGCGCGATCTTCCTTCACGGTCTGATAGGGCCGCTAAGTGGATGAGCACCGACTCTTGTGTCTGTAGCAGCTCTTTCCTTCCTTCGGCGACCATTCCTCTCGCGACAGACACACTCTCGCGCTCGCACAAACTCACCCATCCGCGTGCTAATTAGCATGATGATGAGCTCTTCTAACGAGTGAGAGAATGGTAGAGATGCTTGACACCGTCTGTGTGTCTCACGTCAGTAATGCGAAGAGCTGGTCCAGCTGGTGCTGGCAGACGGTTGAATTAATGGCGGAGAGGCCACTGGATCATGTCACGAGAACAGGCAAGTTGAGCGGGTTGTTTAATTAAATCACGATACACACCGTTTGGGTTGGGTGGTTCTTCAAGACATTAAAGAGAGAGAAACGCATCAGAAAAAGCTCAGTGGGGAAAAGGGAACCCGCAATGGTCATTTCAGACCGAAAAAAGAGGAGCTCGTCCCGTTCCACAATACGCATGTCTGATACTCCAGATAATCCTGCACTAGAGATTTCATAATTGCACACACACAAACAAATGTTCCCGATCCCAGTTCGAGAAAGTAAAATAGGATAATTCGATCAATGTAAAAAGAAGTTTGGTTGAATGGTAGTGATGATGATGGTGATGGTTGGGGAATGGCCAAAACGGCTTATCAGATTACAACATTTCCCGCCGCAGTGGCGAGATCCTCGGTGGGATTGGTCGCAGGCTTGTCGTCCCAGTCGATCTTACAGCGAGTGATGCGAGGATTGTTAGAGAGAATGTTGCGTTCCAGCTGGAAAAAAAACATGGATGAAACCAGTGGAAGAAGCAATTGACAGAGCAGTGCACACGCAAGGCACAACCAACGCGGAGGGAAGTGGACCTTGACGCATCCAACGTACAGTAGAGGCCGTCTAGGCCGATTCAAGGGCAAACCGACAGTCGGCAAAAGCCACTGTCAGAAAGAAAGATGGGCGAAAAATAGACAAGTGAATATACAAACATACACACAGATAAACAGACAGACAGACAGACAGACAGACAGACAAACAGACAGACAGACAGATAGGTAGACAGACTCACCAACAGACATACAAACAAACAGCTGATAGGCAGGCAAACAGACAGATACATTGAGAAGCAGGCAGAAAGTGACAAGAAAACACTAGGACGATGATCGTTCAGAAACACAGCAGCACTGTTAGGCTGGTGAGATGTGGCAAATGACATTCGCCGCGACGTACACATCGTAGAGCAACATGAACAGAAAATAGTAACAAACGAACAAGCTAACATACCTTCTCAAAAATGGGTGAGGCGGGCGGATTCTCCTTCATTTCCGTCTCGACGTAATCCACGCTGACGTAGTAGCCCACCCTGGAAAACTCTTGGCCCTTGTATGAGGCCGTCAACATGCACACGGTAATGCCGATAACGTCGTCCGATGGAATCTTCGTTGGATCAGGGGCCGGCGCCTGAAAACAAATAGACAGTCGTAGGCCTGTTATTAGCTATTGAACAAACCGAACTCAATTCAATCGACCGATCAATCGGACAACAGATCGGCAGTATTCATCATTTAAATCCATCAATCAATCAAATGACAGCGAAATATTCACAACCAATCGGTCAATCAGTCAAATAGGCCGGCCGGCATTTATGTGCTCGACTTTCCGTCTAATCAATCGATCGATCTAATAAAACAAAAACAAATCATTCGATCAAAACCTTCAGTCAATCAATCAATCAATTTGTCGATAAAGAACACCACATAAACTTACTCGCAATATGAACTGATGTCGCCCCGTCGGGATCGGGCCCACCACGACGGCGTCCAGCTGCTGATCCAGTCCAATGTTCTCCGCTGATCCCACATACACCACTTTCCACTCCACATCTGGAAACACAAAGTAGCAGAACTCAAATAGAACGGATTTCTGCGATGGAAATTGGTGATTTCTGTCTTTGTTCAGCAGTCCTCCTCTCCCCATACTCAACGAACGGCAAACGATGCGCTCGGACTCGAAGCTATAAGAGAGGATGCATTTTCCCACCTTCTTTCAGGTCTTCGTAGGCTTCGAAGGAGATCTCAAAGGTGAGCGGATGGAGGAACGGCGCGGGATTGTCCAAGACGCAGACATTGATGATGTTGAGCTTGCTCATTTTAATGATGCGATGTATGCCTCCGTGCGATATCCCAATCCAAATGTCCTCCCTGATTGAAAACTAAAACCGGCATTGTTAAAGTGATCAATTCAACATTAGCAACAAAACGAAGGGGAAAAAAGGGAAGAATCGACAACTCACCTGAGAGATCCGGTGGAAAAAGCCACAGAAAAACTATTATTCCCCGACCGAAATGAAGTCGTTGCAAAAATGGTGCCAAGTGCAGATGTGACGACACAAAACCAAGCCAAGATGAAAAGTTTTGAAAAAAGAAGACTGGAATTGGGATTTCACAGATTTTCAAGGGCACCAATACAGAATTATTACAGTCAAAAGTCCTGAGATTCGAACGGTCACGTGAGTTTATTTCTATCGAACCGTTTGCTCGGAGCCGGCAGTTGCTACTTTAGAGTTTGAGACAGTAAAGTAGAAACGACACTGTGACGTCACTCGAATCTCAGGACTTTTCACTGTACTGTAATATATTTGCTGCCAAGTAATCAATCAAATTTTGCTGCGGCTCGGCTCGGCTCGAATTACGGGTCGGGTGGGCTTACTACAGCCGATCGTCAGACGTGCCCCGAAAAATTAAAAGCTATCGCAGGACCTTCATTTTTTACTTTTAATTCGTTTATTATATTTTGCAAAAATCTTGAAAATACTCTGAAATTTAATGAGTATTGTGTCCAGCATAGGTGATCATTTTTTGCTACAGACAAGTTTCGGTTGAATGGGTCCGGACTCCGGACGGACTTACGACAATGGAGCCGAAAAGTTCACGCAAAAACAGCGGTAGTTTGTCTGAACCGTGTGAACAGCTTTCTCTCTGAGCATTGAGCCCATACTCGGTGGCCGCGCCAGAAAGGCGGATCCGTTCGGCATGAACCGCTCCGTTCCGCCGGAATGTACATCCTGGTAGACGTGTCAATTACAATAAATTAAAATAACTATTAGTTAAAAAAATAATAGATTACCGAAATTTAAGTTATTTGTTTACACTGACACCAAGTATGGTATGTCTGCAGTTTTTAATTTGTTACAATCAAACTAACAAAATTCTGACCGCTCGCTGAAACTGCGGAGCGGATTGCGGCACTCTTCCTACTCCGCAATATATCCGTTCCGCTTTGCAAACTGTCAGATGGAAAATTTTCAGTGTTGTCATTTTCCGGATTTTCCACCAAAACCTCTGATCTCCCGGAATCTATTGCTGCACACTCTCCCTCTCTTCTTATTCTAAGCCTCGCCGTCGCATCACAGATATGAGCCTCGCTCTGAACCGACTGGCGGAGGAGCGAAAAAGCTGGCGCAAGGATCATCCCTTTGGATTTGTCGCGAAACCGTCGGAGAACGCTGATGGAAGCAGCAACATGTGGGTCTGGGACTGCATCATCCCCGGTCCAAAAGGTGCGATTTTAACACTGAAGTCGATTATGAAATTCAAATTCCTTTTGGTAGTCTTATAAAAAGCTCTTTAAACGCTGATGGAAGCAGCAACATGTGGGTCTGGGACTGCATCATCCCCGGTCCAAAAGGTGCGATTCTGACACTGAAGTCGATTATGAAATTCAAATTCCTTTGGTAGTCTTATAAAAAGCTCTTGTAAACGCTGATGGAAGCAGTAACATGTGGGTCTGGGACTGCATCATCCCCGGTCCAAAAGGTGCGATTCTAACACTGAAGTCGATTATGAAATTCAAATTCCTTTTGGTAGTCTTATAAAAAGCTCTTGTAATCTTGATTTCGATGAGAATTTCGTTACGATTCAATCAAAAAATTCCATAAGCCGAGGTAAATTCCGTGAATCGGGAAAGGTCCTGTGAATGATTAACTTGATCTGTTCCATGTTTTTTTACTCTCATTTTAATGACCACGTTTTTTGGCGAATTGTCTTATCCATTCAGTTTCATTCAGATGGGACGAGTAAATTTGGATGGTCTATTTTCCGAAGCGAATCTTGAGAGTTTGTAGTTGTACTGTACACGCGTAGCCGGAAATGAAACTAGCAAGTTTGGGAGCGTAATTATCATTTGTTTTTGGATGGCTCGTTTTCTTTACTTTTATTTTTATTATTTTTACATTATATATTCCACGATTCCTAGCGGCCTCTTTTTTGTCAGCCCGCAGGGTGAGCGAGAAAAGATTGGAGATTGCGGTAATTTGAAATGCTTTCACTTGTTGATTGATTGAATGGCCCGTTTTGATTGGTAGTCCATTCACCTTTGCCACAGTCTAAGATGCCTGGATTGATTGAATGGCGCTGTACCACTCAGTGTGACGTGCGATTTCGATTTATTCATCTGCTGACGGGCGTTGTCTTTGCAGGTAGCATCTGGGAGCCCGGGCAGTATCACCTGAAGATGAAATTCAAGGAGGACTATCCTGGCACTGCTCCGAAATGCGCCTTCGACCCGCCGCTCTTCCACCCCAACATCTACCCATCCGGCACGGTCTGTCTCTCCATCCTCGACGATGACAAGGGATGGCGGTCCGGCATTACGGTCAAGGAGATCCTTCTGGGCATTCAAGATCTCCTGGTTTGTCTCGTTATTGGACTCTCCGTCTGTCTGTCTGTCTGTCTGTCTGTCTGTCTATCTGTCTGTCTGTCTGTCTGTCTGTCTGCTTGCTTGTCCATACTGAAATCTGCTTCGTTTGTGTTTCTGTCGACTGTTTGTGTTGCTGATTATTTGAGTTTTGCATTGGGTACCTTTTTTTATAGTTTTTCCTGTTGATTCTCTTCCCGCTTTCTGCAATATTTCCCTTGAATATTTTAGGTCAATCCCAACGAGAAGGATCCCGCCCAGGCGGAGGCCTATCAGATTTTCATCCGCAGCAAGGACGAGTACACTAAGAGGGTGAAGGAGCAGACGAAGAAATTCACACCCGGTGCTCTCAAGTCGGATTAGGGGTGGGAGCTTCGTGGAGGACGTCGCTGAAAACCACGATCTCGTACTTTGTATGAATTTCATTCGCCAGTTCCTTCCATAGAAATGGGTGCCTGTTACAGTGCCCCTTATGCCTTCCTATAGTTTTTCACTTTCTTGCCGGCCAATTTCCCTATACGGTAACTCGGAATTTATACCACCAAACTTAGCTGTTTAAAATAACCCAGTCGTTCCAGTGCGGCCTCCTTTTTACCAGTCAAATGACAAACTTCACCATTAACCATTAATCCCCCGATCAACATCCGGAAAATTCGCCCAACCGTCAGGTACTTTCCCATTGGCAGCATGCGCTTTGACCGCTCGGCGAACCACCGCTTCTGTGGCAAACTCGCCAAAATGCTTCAAGATCAACTGCACCAGCTCCTCAGCAGACCCCGTGCGTACCACCGTCCGCTGCCGACCGTCCTCCTCATAGTACAGCACCGTGCCCCTTATCATAACCAACCGTCCCCGAGGGAAAATCAGGCAGAAGAGTCTGCTGATAACCGGGGCAATAACCGGGTCCATGTAGGCCGGGCGCAGTAACGCCGACAGCTTCGCCAGACTGAGCCGCTTATATGGTACTTCGTTGTACAGGCACGCCCAGCCGTCTTCGATCGGCACAGGCCAGTTGGGGATGGCTGTGTTCTCGGTCCAGCGGAAGTCGCCGGTGAAGAGGATTTGTCCGTCGTCGGAGGTGTGTCGCTTCAGTCGCACCTCCCAAATAGACTGAATAGAAATGGGGGAAACGTCACCGTCGAAATCCAGGCAGATCAGGTTTTCGGTCATGAGGGGTGTGATCCCACCGTCGGCGAGGTAGTCTTTTCCGCACACTCGGACGACGTTGAGGGCGTGATTGTAGAAGTCGGAACCGAACACTTTGCTGATGAGAAAGTCCACGTCAAATCCCACTCCGGCTAGGAGCCTAAAGTAAAGCGGATTATAGAGGAGAACAGTGACCGCACCTGTCGACCTGGTTGCTTGTTCTCACTGCTTGCTTCTTACTGTACGTAGTAGTTATAGCTGAGCTTGTCTGTCTGTTTGTCTCCCTGCCTGCCTGTCTGTCTGTCTGTCTGTCTGTCTGTTTGTCTCCCTGCCTGTCTGTTTATCTGTCTGTCTGTTTGTCGGTCTCTCTGCCTGTCTGTTTGCCTGTTTGTCTGTCTGTCTCTCTGCTTGCTTGCTTCTTTGTCTCAGTCGATTTGCTTATAAGTCAGTCACAGTCAGTCAGTCAGTCGGTCGGCAGTCTTGTGTGCCTGTCAGTCTGCTATATGTATCCATCCTATGTCTGATTCGCCGGCTGCAACAAATTCTCTCAGCCCATACCAGTGGAGAAATACGTTGGTTTCGAAACACAATCCGCCTAATTTATTCAGTCCGGTGTGTTTGACGTATTCCAGGGTCGGTAATTCTCGTTCTTCCGGCGGTGTGGGAATGTACCGCATCGTGGAATAGGGAACATGTTCGGTGAATGCGAAGCAAATCTTTTGCAAGAGCGATACAGACAAGTCAACACCGAGTAGTTCCTGGTCTGTCAGCGGGACATGCAGACTGTTCGTGATGAAATCCTGCGCCTCCGCTTTGGTAAGATAGTTTGACGGCATTTTTCAAACTTATAACTAAACAGTAACATAGATGGAAATAGAGGTGATTTATCTCGTATGCCTGGTTGGTAAAATATACGGTAATACCGTAGCGTATGTGCATAGGCTGAGAAGCCTCGGTGCTTTGTTGATGCTGACGAATATGTTGGAGAGGAAAAATTCACGCTTGTAATTTCCTGATAAACCGGTTTTAGCAGTCAAACTGGCGGGTCCAGAGTCCAGAGGCCTTTTCCAGTCCAGCTTCAGCAACATTTCCTTCACTTTTCCTTCATAGGCACTGACCATTCGTTTGTATAGCGATAAAAGCTGAGTGATTGATAAATTGATTGATAAGGAATGAATCTGTAGCCTAGGGTGTTCCGATTCCCTACATGCTGTATTGTATTCTTGCAGCAGATAAAGGTTCACTCTGAGTCAATATTAGTTTTGATTTGGCAGTCTTGGACTTTTTCAACAATTCAAGAAAATGGGGTTATTCGTAAATAATCATGATAATCATGCTAGACGTTATATAAGTTGAAACCAAAAGTAAGTCATGTACAGCGCCGTTTTGTGAAGCACCAACAAGCAGCCAACAGGTTTGGCCGACAAAATCTCAAACTGATGTAAGATACGCTCCCACTACTTCGCCGATCCACCGGCGATGCTGGTACAGGTCGGTGTAGACTGACGGAGCTAACCAGGAAGAGTCGCACGGTGGTTGATAGCTTCGCACTCCGGCAACCTCCCAGGTGTTGTCTGCAGTCAAGCACATTACAGGGGCACCATCCACTCTCCCCTAAAAATCCAACATACGGTGATCAGAAAACCGCCCAAACAAAGTAACTCATTAACAGACAGGACGGCAGACAGACAGTCAAACGGACAGATGGATATACAGACAGACAGACAGACAGACAGACAGACAGGCAAAAAGACAGGCAGAGAGACCGACAGACAGACAGACAGACAGACAGACAG
>LRSR01009472.1:0-24024 GCA_001579985.1 Hypsibius dujardini | reverse complement strand
TTGCCAAAACATTGAACAGTTAAAAACATTTTGCTGATTGCGGCGAGATCTTACAAGCTACTTTAAGGCTCGTTTACTAATTGCGCGGGCGAGACAGAGCGCACAATGAATAGACATTTCACTCGTCTCTCAGAATGAGCCAGCAAACAGATCTATGCGAGGCGCCGGAAGCATACGAAGCTCACAATTTCATTTACAACATTTCTCCAACTCTCGCCTTGTACTGTGCGGCAAGCTGTAGGAAATTTCTGCTGCGAAAGAAGACAAAACAACAGGCTCACCGTTAACAGTCAGTCCTTGGGCGATTTCAAGAGACGATCTTGCTGTAATAATTATCGACGATAAAAGATCGGTCGCACGTAATATTGTGTTTAAAGAAAATTCATCGTCTTGTTGACGCGGAAGTTGATGCGAGGCGCAGCCGGCTTTAAATTTTACTGGAGTAGGGACCTAACACAGAACCATCATCTACATGCCTCGTTATGCGACGTGGCTGCTGTGTCGCCGGCTATTTCGATTTGCGCGAGCGGCGGAACGGAACAAGTAAAGACAACGATTTCTCATCAGGTTATGCCCGGTTTTAATTATAAACAATTGCGCGTTCTTAATATAAAAAGCAAGTGCAGTAACGAATTAATATAGCACCCACCGCGTGAAGAACAAATTTCACGTGTGCTTGGTGGTGACACGAAAAGAACAGACAGTGCAGCTGACCGCAAGGTTGCCGGCGGGGTAACATTTTATTGCTGCGGACGAAGCCTCTGTCTGAGCTGCTGCAATGCGATTGTGTTTGCAACTGAAAGCGGTTGCGGCTGCCTTAAACCGGGCTTAAAGTTGAACGCTCTTTCAAAAAGTCTTTTCCAATGGATCGACCTCTAGGCGATTAAGCCGTATTTTTATTTCTAAGCCACACTGTAATTGAAGATTTTGTATACTAATTAACACACCGTTTGAGAGGAAGTTTTCTATCGTTCATCTTCGAGCGGTTTCATCATCCGACGTTTCAACATGAAAATCCCGTTTCAGTCCGCATTGATCGGCTCTCAGGTGATGCTGCTGCTGCTGCTGCTGGGTTCTCTAGCGAACGCAATTTTGCCTAATAATTATGAGAGCAAGACTTACCTGGAGAAGATGGCCATCTTGTGGGGTAACTTCGTCAACGACCCCTATCCGATCAATCAGGACGGGAACTACCCACCCGCAAAGGTTACCGAGCAGACGGTTGGAGAACTCATTTTTAATGCTACCTTCTTGAAAGAGGTAAAATCTTCTTTCAAAAGAAACGATGTCTTCGCAGCTCGAAAGTGGTCAAAATAAGTTTTGGTTTAAGTTTGAACTCCTTCTGACCTATAAAATGTAGGTTTTTTTCTGAAGACTCGGATGAGCTGTTGAATGGACGTCCGGAGATCATCTCCCCAACTGGAGTGATCGGTCAATTCGAGCTCATCGTCTCACCTGGTTCACCGTATACCGGCGTTTTTTCGAGTGGTTCCTATCCGGCACTCGGTCGGCTCTCTGGCCAACCTGACGGGACACTTTCACAGGCCAACCCTCCTAAGCCGTTTTTCGCTATGAAGGTAAGAATTGATCCTTTGTTTCTGCTAGTAGTTATATTGATAGTCACCAGTAGTTTCCCCAATACGATTCATAATTGTTCAGTCTGTTTGCAAAACATCGGGTTACGCAAAATCTTCCCCTTATTACTCTCCACCAATCGCTCTCTCTATTAATTTGTTCGTTTGTCCTTTCCTCTTGGTTCGACACAATGTTCGATCATAAAAATTTGAGGAAAAGTAAAGGGACTTGTTAGTATAGTTATATATATATATAGGGAAAAGTATAGTTACACGTATTCTTCCATTTTGCAGTTTCTGTATAACGGCAAGAGAACGGAAAACTTATTCTCCGGTAACAACCGCTGATCCCTGCTTCTTTAAGAATTTTTCAGAGCGCCAACAAACTATTTAATACTACTGATGCAAATCTTTATCAGGCTACAACACCCTCGGCCAATTTACCCTGGACAAATCGACCAGCTTCTTCCTCAACGAAATGACAACCGGCTATGATACAACTCTCGACGGTGGGGTTGATCCCGCTCACGACATGCTCATAGCCACCCTCCGAGAAGTCTTGGCTAACCTGCCTGGCGGACCACGTGACAGACCGCAGAATACCGGAACCCTCGGTTTGGTCGATCTGGCGTCCTACAAATGGCCGAGCGGCCAAAAAGGAGCAAGGACTTATGCACCCTTTCGGATTGTTTTCACGCCCACTGCCGAGGCTAAAGTATTCAGACAGACGGAAGTCAATTATCGTGCTCAAATGGTCAGAGAATTCTCGGCTGATACGCATCTCTTCACGCGGTGACCGCGCAGAGAAGTATTTGTGATGTATTTAAGGCACTTGGGGAGCTTTGGCTTCGAAACAAACTGATCGCGGGCAATTATGAGGATCAGATTTTGCGGTTTCAGCAACCTGTCCGACAGTGGGATCCCAGTTTCATCACTCCCAATGGGATCCCCTGCGATACCAATGAATGTGGCCCTATTGATGTTAATGTCTGTCCTCCACCGAACCCGTCCCCTAATACGAATTTATATGTGCCCCGAATTCGGGGCGGACAAAAACCCACACTTTCTGTCGTACTTTTTCTCGGACAAAAATGTACCCCTTAATTTAGTACATTAGATGTCCGTTGCGGGCAAAATTTAGTACATTAATTTAGTACATTAAATGTCCGTAACGGACACAATTTTTTCTGCTGACAAATGTTTGAGATATAATTAAATCTAATTGAGCACGTCTTTACTCATCCCTAGTATAGATCTGGTGTACGAAAAGTTTTTTTCCCGTACATATAAAAGACAAACTGTCACCTTAAATATGTACATAGAAACAGCGCCTTATATCTCCTATATTATGTACGGCCACCACAAAACGTACCCCGTACCAAGGAAATAACCAAGTCATATTATGTACGATCGCATTTATTTTTATCCGTGTGTACAGTTCTCATGCGTATTGTATACATACTTTGTAAGGCCACAAAATGTTATAAGACCATACGAATAAGCTTAGGTCTTACAAATTTTGCAGTTTGTACAAACAATGCTCCGACTCTTGACAAACCAAGGTATAATAGCGCCTGAATATTGTTCCCGTCTTCCCACAGCCGTGAAACGTGAAAGCATAAGTTTCGCAATCCTTCGCAAAAATGCTAAAACTGTTTCAGTACTAATTTTGGACACATATTTCGCCGTGTTTTAAAATAATCATATTTATTCTGGATTTTTGTTCTGTTATTTATTTCTAAAAACTTACAGTCTGCTCGCGTTTCAAATAAGAATGAATAAGGCGTATAAATTTTGAAAGCGCACACATATCGCTTCACACAAATTTGGACCAATAAAAAGAGTGGTCACACGCCCTGTGAACGACCTCACAAATTCTGTGCAGAATGGCGTATAATTTGTGTGAAAAATTGACTTTTCGTGTGACCTATCGTATATCATTTTTCACATGTACTAGGGCATGGTCTTTTTCTCGCGTATTTTTTCTTGATAATCCAAGGATCCGTATGAGAATGAAAATTTTGTTCACTTCCGGCCAAAGCTCTGACGTAGAATTCCACCAAGAATTTCCGTTTCAGGATAGAGATCAGAACGACCTACTTGATATCCTCAATGTTCAGCAGAGCACGCCAAAAAGTGTTATGCATAATTAAGAAAACGTAAAAAATGTTGAAGCTCAAAGTGAAGAAAATGTAATATGAACGATAATTTAGAATTCCTTCCAACTATCTTAAATATCTCACGAATAACAAATTGAAATATAGCAGATAATCTGATTTTTTCTTTGCAAATTTGAATTTCATTTTAAGCGGAAAAATAAAGTTTGCCGAAATGTGTCTCCAGTTGTGAATTAAACCTGAAGTCCCCTGGACGAGATCAGCAGAATGTGCTAACAGTTTTGAATACTTCATTAGAGTAATATCGATATCAATAACCTTAGTATAACCAGTTAGTTAGCCCGCCGTTTAATCAATTCCGCCCTGCTTAGAGGACAACGCAAGATCTCGATTCATGATTAAAACCAGCTGAATTTTTATTGTTTCCACCCAATAAAAGTTCGTGCTTCTATTTGGACAAAAAAGTCCGTCTTGTTTAGCACTCACACAAAGTGCCTCATAGTCACACAAAAAAATCCGTTAGGTACAAAAATTATTCTGCGCGGTTTTTTTCCACACAAAAAATAACGTTTTTTGGTCACTTGTAGCAAAATTTTCCACTTTGGACTTTATTTATTTGAAAGAACATGTTTTTGTGTGGCAAGGACACGTTTTTGTGTGGCAAGAACATGTTTTTGTGTGGCAAGGACACGTTTTTGTGTGGCAAGGACACGTTTTTGTGTGGCATTATGTGTGGGAGTATTTTTGGTCACACAAAGACTAAAAATTTTTTATTAGGGACTGTGTTTTTAATAGGAATTCTCCGAACAACCCATGCGACTGATGAAATGCAGGGCGCGATCTTCATAACGGAAGCCACACGTACAAACTGGGCGTTCCCGTGACCGTCTGGTATTATCAGCACTTCCGCATTAGAATACTTAACATTAAATCTGATGACGTGTTTAGTGTACCATGAAATCCTGAATTTGGTATGACAAACAGAGTGGTATCTTAATTTGCTTGATGTGTCGGAGCAACTTTAGCGCCAGCAGTTGGCATTATCTTTGAGGCCATTATTATTATTTTTTAATTTCGAGATGATATATTTAAAAAACTTAATTAACGGAACAAGGGGGGGGGGAATTTCTGACGAGCTCCGACGAAAGGGGGGGGGGAGTAAGGTCGCCTAATATCAGGCGCTGACGTCACTGTTGAACGCTCCCTGAGCAGCTAACGTTGATTTGAGGAACAGCATGAGAGTATGCCACTAGTAATAACATTTTCATACTTAGCAGACGGATTTTGATTTGATCGGAAAATTGTCTCCTCCATCACGGCAAAGGAGCTAGATACTGTTACATGTAGTTGCCGAGCTGATTGGGTCATAGTGCAGAATTGTAAATGTGAAAACAGCTATAAAAATAAATACGGAAACATCGTTTTATAAAAGAAAAAATATGGGATTTTGGGAACTGAAGTTCAGTTAAATAACATAAATATTAGCAACATAATAACTACATATTACAACACGGTATAATATTATTTTATGCATGATAATCAGCTATTAGTTTAACATGGGGCACGCGCAAAGGCATCGGCAGAAAATTAAGTACTAACCTAATAGATTTGTGCAAACATTGCGTATGGTGCTCCATTGAACATATTGAAAATGGGTGTATATATTCATACATTATAGACTCGCTCAATAGTCCAGGTGTTCAATCGTTCAAAGTAAACTTACTGAGTTTTCAGACAATCATTATTCTTTTTGCAGCATAAGGCGTGACTGGGCGCTGTATATCCCGCCCCCTGAAAAACTTCCTTGAGAATTCCTTTATCGAATCATCCGTTGGCAGATTGACCCAGCAGAGTGAGCTCAAAGTCGACAGACGGTATCCCGCAAACTCCTCACAGACAGCATAAACAAAATGGGATCTCTCCCGGGTTCCAGCAGAAAGATACCAGAGAGTGGCTGTCGACTTGCTGCTCGCCGCGGTGTCGCTAGCGGAGAAGGTGGAGGAGCATTGTTTTCATTATTATTATGGGTAGCACTACTACCGTCGGTAAACGTTGGAGCTGCAGACCTATAGATGGCGGCGACCCTACTGATTTCCGTTCGAAGAGCGCAATAAACGACCGGGATCACAGCGATCACAACCGCGTTGCGTATAAATGATGTTGCCACTTGAAAAGAAATCATGTAGACAAACTGGGCGGCGTCATTCTCCACACAGCTGCCCTCGTCTTCATTGATGCTTTTGCGGAAGTAGGCCGTGTCCATAATCCACCACGGCAGCATGATCGTATGTAGATGCAAGCGAGGGCGCAACAGCCCGCCTAGATGGGAATGGGAATTGTAGCAGGGTCGGGATAGATAATATTGCCAATAAGGAAACCTTGAAAAGAAGCTGTATCATTGGGTCCTTAAACATTTGTTATGCAACCGACAAAGACCCTGTAAAAATTAAGGCTCGAAGCTGGCACGTGGCTTGCCGTGCCTGCAACGGTTCAATGGGGAAGATACAGAGGGTTAACCACTTGATGGTACTCAGTTTTTTTATTAATTCCTAAGTGCACAATTTCAGTTCGAATTTTTCAGAACATGTTCGATTTGAAGCCCCAGCCTCTCTATCATGAGCTTAACACGTTTTGGTCACAATAGCACAGCGTTATTAATTTTAATTTGGTCGGAATTCGACTACACCTTTCGCATAACACGTTTCAAACCTGCCAATGTAGTGGCAGCGTGGTCAAAAAATTTTCACTTAAACAGGCCGTTCTCACAAAAATCCATGAGAGCCAGGTCAGGGCTATTGCCCATCCAGTGCTCTTTCGGAATGAACTTGCTTCTAGATTTTCGAAACCATTCTTGGGTGATTCCGGAAGAGTGCGCTGGAGCACTGTCATGGTGGAAGACGACCTTGTTGATAAGCTCTTCCGGAAATAGTTTTGAATGTCGTTCTTGAAAAGTGGCTTCAAAACATGTTGGATGTAGTACTCACTGCTGATTTTCGCTCCAGGTTTGACGAAGCGAATCGCAGTTTTTTCACGGGAGCAAACGTCGGCCACATACATGACGCCTTCGGGGTGAGATTCCTTCCAGAATTTGGTCCAACTTTCCGGACTCCGATCTCCCCGAAACTCGTGGTAAATCTTCCGGATTCCGTTAACTTCAGTCAGATAAACCTAGGCCTCATCAATGGTGACAACATTCTTCCACTTCCGGCCGTTGATGTAGCGCAGGAGCCTCGGGCCTCGGTCCAGCCGTTGTTTAGCCTGCTTGTTCGACAGGGCATGAACACGGCACTTTTTCCGCACCTTTCCCTCCAAATCCTGGCTAATGACGCGAGCAATAGTTGTAGCCGACACACCGTACTTCAAGGATGACGCAGAAGGAGTCAGCGGATTCGGTCCTGAAAGGTCCTTTTCAATGGCATCCACCAGACCAAGAGTGTGGAGTTTCGATGAGCCACGGGGTTTCACCAACGACAGTGCCGTATCATTTCCGGCTTTCTTGTTGATATTTTTCCTGATGAGATTAGATACTGCTCTCTGAGAAACAACGATATTCCTGAGCTTCAATGCGTCCACAATTTGTCTGGATGAATACTTCAAACTGACCAATGTTAAAATAGACTCCCTCAGACCAAATTTAGTTTGCGACCCATCTTTGCGTCCAAATGAGACATGAAATATATCACACATGTGAAATTGAGTGGAGCACGTGTTGGGTTTATGAGATTTGAAAATCAGATAAGGCGCCCTGTACTGGTGTGAATATAAGTCACTGAGCACCATCAAGTTGTTTAATCTCTGTAGAGATCTGGATCTTGGATGCTTCGCTGCCAGTAAAAGAAAGTAACACACTTGTGACAACCTGTCCTAAAAATAAAATCGAATCGACTCAAAACTAGATTTAAAATAGACAAGTGTCGAAGTTGGTTCCAAAAACCATAATTTTTCAGTGAAAATGAAGGAAATGGGATTTTCATTTTTTTGCTCAACTTGAAAACATCCCCAACAAAAACTTCGTCTGACTTACCGGCGGAATAAATTTCTATATTCATCACAGAAGTAGTTTGAATAAAAAAATAGTTTGGAGGGATTCTGATTTCGACGCTTGAATAATGCTTAAGTAAGTACGGTGCAATAGTCACATCTTCTCATGGCTTACCCTCCCATGGACTGAGATCTTAGACGGCAATTTAATTCTTTTGAGGCTGTGCGGGCTCTAATTTAACCGGCGTCCCCCGACTGCGAATTAACGAACTGCGAACCGGCGTCCCCCGACAACCGCCCCTCCCTAAAAACTCGTTATAGATTTAGCTAGAGATCCAACGAAATCGTTTTCACGTGTCCATGTCTACCTCTCTTCAATTTGCACAATACTATTCTTACCCACCGCACCGCAGTATCTTCCCCTTTTAATTAATCTTGCCAATCCAGACATTAATTATACCCGGCAGCAATATAAAATCCTTCTGAATTATTCTGCTCAAAATTGGGACTGATACATTAACAATATCGTTTTCAGTGCATTCATTTTAGGACTTCTTTTTTTTACAATCTTCATGCCATTCACAAGCGTATTCTTTTGAGCCATGAATACCAGCAACAGCACTATCAACAACAACCTAACCTTAGCCATTATCAACATCTACATTCCACCGACAGCCTCACAACTCCTAGCATGGATCATCGCCGAAATTTTAACCTGCGGAATCGGGGCTATCGCCAACGTCATTCTCCTATTGGTCATTTTGTTCCACCAACCTCTTCGGCAATCGTCCAGCTCCATGCTGATAGCCCACAGCATTTTGATTGACCTTTACACCTGCCCAATCGCTGTTTCGGTCGGAGCCATTCCAACGTACCTTGGCCCAGACTACCCACGTTCAGAGATCTATTGTCGTTTCGCCCCTCTATGGGTGTACTTGGTATACCCGGCGGAAGCCTGGGCTACGATGCTACTAGCTATACATCGTCTAGCCGCTTCCCTATCTCCTTTTCAGTTCGCTAAGTTAAAAACCCGACGGGCAATTTTCATTCTGGTTGCTCTACCCTGGTGTGCGACCCTTTCCATAGTGGCTTGGCAGGTCCGTCCGACCGCAAAGTATCGCATGATCCCCGGCACAGCCGGTGGATGTGTCTATCAGATTGGCGATCCCCAAGCAGCATTTTTGAGCACCCTGTTTGGCACTTACTTGCCGACAGCCGTAGCGGGCTTTTGCTACCTGAGCTTTTTGGTGAAGACTGTGTGGGACTCGCAGAAAAGGGGCCAGAGTTTGAGGGTGAAACAGAGGTTGGAGATTTCGCGAACGCTAATGCTGTCGTTCGTGTGGCATTGTGTGGCGTTGTATCCGGTGATGATTGTCGTTACGACCTTCAGTGGAGCGTATAACACGCTGCCGCAGCTGCGTTTCGGGATGAAATGGCTGTTGGATAGTCTGTGTGCGCTCAACCCGGTATGTTCTGCCTCCTGTATTGGAATAATTTGCATGAGCGTGCAAATTTTCCCATAATCGTTTTCAAACACGATGCCGTGATTGAGGACCATTTAGGTATAACCCAATGAACAATCGTTTGCTTTCAGACCTCTCACCCCCATGAGGTCCCGAAAATAAAGGGGAGGAGTCATACCCAAGAAATTTTCTCTGGGGGGGGGGCAGTATTTTGGTGGAGACAACCTGGTTTTGTATTTAAAATACCCTTTCCCCTGCGGGGGGGGGGCAACCATAATTTCATTCGACGTTTCTGGTGGACCAAACATACCTTCCCGGCATTGTAGCCCCCCTCGCAACCCCTACAATTATTTTAGTAGGGGCAGCTGCCCAAGTATCTCCCCCCCGGCGTCATGCCTTTTGTAATAACCCGTAAGGTTATTAGGCGAAACGATCTGCACGCAAATCAATCGACCAATCGTTTATTTCACTGAAGACTACAGATGAGCAACAGGAGAGAAAAGGGAGACAGAAGGAAAGAGCCGAAAGAAAACGAGAAAGAACTAAACTAAAATTAGAACCGCGCTGTCGGTGCACAACGAGAATAGATGTAAATGTTCGCTTTCCAGGTAAGTCATGGAAAGGTCGCCGAATTTCCTTTTTAGGTGGGAGTACCTCCTACACTTTGATTGTAGCCTCTAGTCGCCATATTCACCTACCAGTCTGCGTCCGTAAGGAAGAATAGGAAGAACGCATTCCTTTTATGTAACAAAATATATGACATTTGTTGGGGTCGACCGTTAGTCAAGCAGCCATACAATTAATTAGTCTCTTGTTATGTTTTACTTGAATGATTCCTAAAAAGTGTTTGAATTAAGTTTTGATTGGCAGATCTTTTTCTGGACATCGAGTAAGATGTTTCAAGAAGGCGCCCAATCAGTATTGCGCTGTCATTGGCGGCTCTCGCTGCATAAGAACAGACATGTGCCACCAGCTGACGGAACTGCCGATACTGCCCTTCCGGGGATGCGGCTCCGGAATATGAGAGGGACTGCATCGGGAAGTAAATCCAATAACTCGCTCGCGGTGGTACCGGAGACTTAATTAAGGGTTCGTTGACGTTTAAATCATAACTCATTTTTCTCGTTATTTGGAAATATCTAAATCCTCCCCATGCTAGGTTGTGATTGCGATCCTGCAAAAATGTTTCTCCATGACCGGAACTCTGGATCGCAGCAAAAGCTGCGGACCACGGATACATGCAACACATTTAGGTTATTGGAAAGCTAATTTGTTTCGCATGCGTATTTTATCCGTACTCGGGCGAGCTTATTCATTTGCATTACCTCGTGACTACGTTTTATGCTCTGCAAATCACGACTGTAAAGTTACCTATTTATTTTTCTTCTTATCCAAGCTGTATAACATTGATCTTTAAAAAAATGTTCTCAAAAAATGGTCACGAGACCACATAGGAAGGAGCCGTGCGGCTTGACTAGCCAATTGCGAGAGATCATTCTAGCAGACACACGTTTGCAATTTATTTTAACGAAGTTCAATATTGTTCCTCGCAAAAATCAATTTCAAATTGTTTGACACTAGCAGAATTGTCAGGGGGCGGAGCTATGCGTCATTTTGGGAATATCACTCGCAAGTTTTTGGCTGGGCTGGACAATGCTTTGTAACTTCGCCCCTTGACGTCCAAAAAAGATTCTGCTAAAGCCAATTGAACTTTGAAATGGAAAATGGCAGTGTCAAAATTCCATAAATTCACCCATTTCTCGAAAATGGAAGTTTTTGCAGTCAAAATCAGGGAAAACGGATTCTTCCCAACTTTGAAATTCTGCCAAAAAAAGTTTCATATCCTGACCGATGAAATTAGTTTTGAAAATCATCATAATAATAATTCCATTAACAAAATATAGGGTGGGTCTCCCTCTGAAAAATCGTCCCAAGTGAGACAATTCCTTCTTAGAAGGTAAATCCAACGCTTAATGACTCTCAGGTTTATCGCTGCCGCAATGGCATCAACAGCTGAGAGAGGTTTTAAAAAGGTTTATGTCGGCGCCTTAATGAACTCTTCACGGCGAAGCACCTGACACAACCGCCGTACACCGGGCTTATGTGCGAAATTCGCAGTAATTATACCGGCTGAAGAGCTTGACGACTTTGACGAGTCTCTTTTCAGCGCTAAGGTCTTGCAAACATTGCTTGAACGTGCTTGAACGTGCAGGGGGGCATTCAAATTCAGACTGGTGCATGTTTCTTGTTAACTGATACGCCTTATTCCAGTTAGTAAACATCGGAGTGGCTTCTTTCGCAAATCGCTCACTCGACAATCGTGCTCCCCAAAAAAGGTGGAGTACTGTGTTTGCTTTAAGGGTATACAACCAGACGGTCGGTCCCTTTACTGTAAAATTCAAGCTCAACCTTCGACCAATATATTGACATTTTTCTCAGCCCTGTGGAAGGTCAGGAGGATAATTTCACGCTTATGATAATGAGATGACAGAGAGGTCACATGAGAGTTACATGGTAATAAGAAGTCACAATGGGGATAGGCGTTTCTGGTTGATTAGCCAATCCTAGACAGCAAAATTAAATGTTGGAAAAGTTCTGAAGTTTCACAGGAACTTCGAAAGCGTGTTGTTCACAGTTTTACGTTGATTAATCTCGGCAGCAGTTTGTCTCAACCAGAAGCTGTGAAGTAGTAATAAATCCATGCCGATCAACCTTTTTATTACCTGATAAAACTCCCATCGGCTCAATCAACATTCCACTTGAGCGCAGTTGCAGTCGAGCCTTAACTTAAACCCGACCGTCAGTCTTACCAACGCACGCTGTAACCTAGAAAATCTTAAACGGGGCGAGACTTTTGAATCCAACAGCAAAAAATGGCCGACCCGAGATCAGAACTTGCTTTCCTATTGTTGTCATGTTCGTTGGCATTTGTGACGGCCGGCTATCCACAGAGTAAGAAAACTTGTATTTTCCCTAAAATACTGCAGAATTTTCATTTGTTCATTTATTTTGGTATTCCTTACAGAAGCCGTTTCAGTCTTCGATATTTCCCAGCCCATTACCTCCATTTCCATCTGTCCGGCCAATATCGATTCAAGAGCTGGTTCATTCGTTATTCAACCCACACAGGAATCGGGCAGTCAATCGGTTCAAGGAACAGAAACTCTGTCAGTCACGTTAAAGGTGAACGGTTCCGAGGAATGTGAAGTGTCCGGCAACGGTCGCTACCGAATTTTCTTAAACTTTCGGTATGTAATGCTCGCAACCCTTTCCTTCCTTACATTGCGATATAAAGTGGTAGATGTGTGTTTCTTCAATGTACAGTTCACTGCAAGTGCAAGAGGGCGGCGTTCCAGCTTACCAAGTGGGAGTCGACGAACCGAGCGATCTCGGTTATAAGATAAAAGAGCCTGATATGACTCGAATCGACTACTCCAACGCGGAATTTCATTCGCGACCTCGTTCGGATCTGTTCTACCTGTCAGCGTACGATGATGAGCCTTCGATCGCCGTTGAGATTACCGTCACTCCAGGGGTCGAATCGGAGGCCTTTGTTGTGGACTTTGTCTTACTTTCTGGTAAGTCTGATGGGCAGCAAGATCTTGCCAAATTCACACACACAAAAAAACATAAAATCTGAGGTGTAAACAATTTTGCCAACAGAAAGCGGTGGCGGATTGGTCGGAATCGGTGGGTGATCGGGTCGTTGCCTTCATACACCCTTCCCCTTGGGGGAGGGGGGTGGGCAGGGGATTTGGGGAAATTTTTTATTGTTTTACATGTTAAAGCTTGCCCTCTCCCCCAGTCTGCCCCCTTATTTTTTATCAAACTATCTAACGAGGTATTTCAGTTTTCTTGATTAAATAATTTTGGATGCAAATTTCAAATACATTTGGATCCTCGTCATCGAGCGTGTAGCAGTCAATCTTAGTTTCTGGAAATAATTTGGTTGCTGATCTTAATGGAGACTGGTCCTAGCAGCCAATGTTCACACTCAAACTTTGGAATCTCATTATCTCACGTCAAAACAGCTTTAGGATTTTTGTTTGCTTTAATAGAGAAAAAGTCATCTGATGACGAAGAGCATCTAGCCCATTGCGATAGCCTCCACGCCTACCTCCCAAAAGACGTCTACTGCCTGAATTACCAATCGGAAATGACCTCATGCCCCAAGAACTGCACTGCACAATCTGCCGACCCACAGCAGAGTCTCATCGCGGAGTTGACCAGTAACTCCTTTGCCTATGGCTCCTGCGGACGTGAACGACACTTTTTCAAGTGTGGAGAAGAACCGGAGGCGGAGATTCATCATCCCCAACGGTGGAACTTCATTCTGCCGTGGGACATTTTGGGCGGAATTATTGGCGGATCGGTGGTGTTATTCTTTATCATTCCGATGTCGGTTATGTGTGTGGTTTATCACCGCCGCAGCCGATAATAGTCGACAGGCTTATCAATTGCAGTACATTAGCTTTTAATGATGTTTTTGCTGTGGAGTGAAAATGATGTTGAGCGATCCTCATCGCTTGACATCGTCGATACCATATAGTTTTCTAAATGATGGAGCTAATTATTATCATGGTACAGTTGTGTTTTAATGAAGGACGATGACTAGATGCTGTCTCTGTGCCTGTGTCTGTATCTTTGTCTGAGTATGTGTCGGTGTCTGTTTCTGTGTCTGTGTCTGTGTCTGTGTCTGTGTCTTTGTCTTTGTCTGAGTATGTGACTGTGCCTGTGTCTGTGTCTGTGACTGTGTCTGTGTCTGTGTCTGTGTCTTTGTCTGACTATGTGCCTGTGTCTATGTATGTGCCTATGTCTGTACCTAGAGCTGTATCTGTTTTTATGTCCGTGGCTGACCCCATGATTAAATTTTTACGTGAACAGTAATTCTGCTGCACCTCATGCTGTAAACCGCGACTTTAGCGGACACACTAGCTTGCAGTCCAGGAACATTTATAGTACCGACAGAGGACGGGAGAAACTCGGCAAAACTAGACTCGACTCGTTTTGTCTGCGAACACAGCAGAACCGCATATATACATACACACATCTATATCTATATATATTTATGTTCATTCAAGACGGTCACGTTGTTCAAGGCGCCGCGAAGAACCGGTCTATACATGCTAAAAGATGATTTTGTAATATCCCGAAGCATAATTTTGCTGACAAATAAGCGAAACGATGTGCGTGCGAAGCTGTGTTTCCTTGTGAAATTAGGAACCATGAGAAAGAGCTGTCGTCTACGAAACTTATAGCTTTCGACAGTCGCACACTACATTCTACTGAATGCTGTCTGGTTATGGTAGCCCGTCTCTCCGCTTTTCCGTAATGATAATCAACCTATTTTCGGATGATGCCAGCATCCACAGGAAATGTACTTTCTGCTTTCTTAATTGTCCTCACGGAACTGTTATTTCTCACCAGTACGGAATCTCTTCAAGCAGACACCTCACTCGTACCTAATCACTTCGACATCGGGGATCTAAAGAATTCATCCTCTTCCTGGCCGGTTGTCTCTGGGAATTCGAATGTTTTCTATGGTTCTACACAATTCAAAACCGCGCCATATTCCATCGAACTATACGACCTACAATCATCGCAAGGAAACATCAAGCACCTAGATATATTCCCCAATCATGAATCTGGCCTCAAGGCAATAAATCCACGGATCAGCAGTGCTCAGATCCAGTATGGGGAAATTGAATGGATTGCCAAGATGCATCCTTCTTTGACTGTGTTAACTGTTTTTCGTATCGGCCCGCTGACATCGGTCGAAACGGAAAAGGGTACGATACGCTTTGAACATCCGGCTGTTGAGCTTGTTGTGGGTGAAAAGAGCCTCAGGGCCGAGGTGTTTCACAAAGGTTTCCAAAGCCCTGACATTTCTAGTAGACCCCACACCGATTGGATCTCATATCCTTATGAATTGCATGGAGATAATTTGACTGAAACCTACCGTCGGTATCTTCTGAGTTGGAATGAAACTCAAATGGTATGGACCATCAATGACACGGTGGTCTTTCGACTGAACAACAAACTCAAAATTCCGCACACAAAACTGCCCATCGTTGTCTATCAGCTGGCCCCTCCAAACTCGGATAAATTCCATGAAGGTATAGCAGAGGATGTACAGTAGTGCTATATTCTCGTATCTATACTTAATCCTGAAGTAAAGAAATGGAAACTGATTTTTTCTTTGAGGTTCCTAAATTCTTCTTAGACATAAAACTAAAGCTGCAGATAAGTTCTTTTAAGCATTAATGAATTATTGATATTTAGCAAAACTAGCACATTTAAATTAATATTTTAAATGATGAGCTGCTTAAGTGACTGAACGACAAAGATACAACTTTCTCTATGACTGCCAACTGCAATTACAGAATTCTTAGACTAAACAGCGCTCTCTTTTCCGCCGATCCTGAAGGTGGCCTGCATGTTTGGTCGGTCACGGTGACACAGTTGGTGTCTGAGGTTACCGAAACTCGATTCCGAAGACGTGTGCCGAGCAATCTCGAATTTTCGGACGTTGTGACGTACAATTTCACGGACCTCACGTACATTGATTACGTGAAATGGCAACGAATGGAGGGTGCCACGCCGGACCGTCTGATTCGGTACATTCCCGAATGCGCCAACATGATGGATGGTTTTTTGCGCATCACAACCGGTCCTGACGTCCGCGGCGGGGTGATGCAAACAGCGGCCTATCATCCGGTTGGACGGATCGACTCGAAAGAGGACGGCTTTGTCTTTGGCGAGGTGGAATGGCTGGCACGGATTCAAGTGGCTGCTGGGAGGAAGTATGTCCTCTCATTGGAGAATCGGAAATGTGGGGAGAACGAAGGCCTTCAGACATGTGAGCTTTTGACATCTCCCTCCATTGCTTTCGTCTTCCTCGACAGGTAAGAATCTAGTAAACTATTTGGAAGAACTTTCAGACAAAATTAGTTTCTTGAGGTATCGTATGAACACCTTGCTAATCAAGCGAAAATGCGGTTTGGAGGAGAATTGTGTGAACTTAATGTCAATTTTAAGACGCAGAAATTTAACAACCCTTTTTACTGTTGAATGAATTTTTAATTTGATTTTGAACGTCTCAAAAAAAGTGTAATCCTGCTGAGTAAAATAAACCTGATCTTCAGCGTAAATTTCAAACATAATAATATATTCGGACCTCAATTATAAATTGTGGTTAAAAGTATGGGATCATTAATTTTTTTCCGGTTCCATTATTCGAGGATCAAATGAAAACTAGCGAACTAAAAGTCCAGCAACTATCAAGTTCAATGTCAATTGCGAATCAAACTCAAATGCGATTTCTAACACCTGTTATTTCATTATTGTGCCCCTGTTTGATTAAAAACATTTCAAATTTTGCGTTTTCCGAAGCAGCAAAAAAAGATCTTGATATTCGAAAGTATTCTATGAAACTTTTCCACGAAAATTCGCTGCCAAGATTGTAGTTTTTATTTTCTGCATCTTTCCGAGACGGCAGAAGAAAGTCAACTTTTAGTACTTTTCACAGCGACATCATTCAAGGGATCATCTATCAGATCGATCAGGGTACGAATATCTGGGATGCCAGTACCTCCACTGGTGGAGTACCTTATCCGTCTACGAAAAATGGAGTTGCTCTCTTTCATCGCTACCGAATTTTATGGACCGAAAAGCTTCTGGTCTTTTACATCAATGACAAGGAGATATTGCGCGTCGAAGATGTCCGTCGAATTCCCCAAACAACCATGCATCTCTCCATGAAATCCGGCTTGATGAATGAATCTCAATTTGCGACTGTCTTACAAGATCACGTGACTTGCACTGATCCCGGCATGGACATTGCCCATATCATGGTTCGAAAGCAAAAAGCAACGGTACCTTTATTGGATTTGACTGACGACGAGTCCATTTTATTGCATCACAACACAAACCAGCGAAATGGAGTGACCCGTAACGGAGCTCAAAGCGGGATTGCCAAGACTGTGGTACCAGCTGTCGTAGTGCCCCTACTGGCAGTTTGCGCTATAGTCATCGGTTGTTGCGCATATTGGAGGGTCAGGAAGCCACGACACAAACAAGGCAGGATGTTAAAGAACTTGGAAATGAGACGTCGTGCGGTGGCCTCAACTTATTCCTCCATGTGCTTTGGCACAGTTCTCACGGGGGATGCGGAATCCGATCAACGGTTCCTGCGGTACGCCCACCTCATGGAAGTCTCGAGAGATACTGTGGAATTGAGTAAGTATTCATCCACTAATAAGATAGCTGAAAACTTGATGCTTGAAAACTATAAATGCGGCTCAGATGAGTTGGATATTTTTACTGAAACTAAACGTTTAGTGAGAATACCAATAGAAGACTTAGTACAGTGAGGATAAAATGTTAAACATCAGGTGATCTTATGTTTCTGCATGTAATTGTAAAGGGTTTCAATATGAATGTCCTGAACTGGAGAAATGATTGTTAATTCCCAAGACTGGATTGAAAGCCTATTGCCAGATACGTAGTAATGGAGAGCATACAGGGAAATTGTGCCCCTTCCATTTAAAATATTGTGGGTGGTGTGATGGGCACAAGGATCAAGGGGGGCTTCTCGGAGTAGATGCCAGTGTCAGCCTAGAGTCCGCCGGGCAAGGTCGTGTGAAAGAGTGATGATCCTCAGACAGTCCTTGACGGAATCTGGACATCCTCGGGAAGACTAGGACAGCGACCTGGATTTACAATAGCTCCCTGATGAAACACACACATATGATACCTGGCACAATCAATTTGATTGAGCCGAAACGAGAAGCAAAACGAGATAACCGCTAGCTAGAGACCACATCAATCCTGTTCGTTGCGTTTACAATTATTTATCGATATTTCGAATTTGTTTTCGGTAAACTAGAAATCGTACTTTTTAGGTGATAAAATCTTGGGTAAAGGCGAATTCGGAGTCGTGTTCAAAGGCCAGGCTCATTGTCTCCCGACCATCGCAAAAGGTCCCACCGACGTGGCTATCAAGACTGTTTCTCAAACTGCGGACGAAGAGCAACAAAAACTCTTCGCAGACGAACTTCGGATTATGTGTAAAATGGGTCGCCATCTGAACGTTGTCAATCTCCTGGGCGTGGTCACGAAGGGTAACCAACATAAAAATATTGATTCACTTCACATTTGTAGTATTATACTATGGTTAAATGATCTTGACCACTTTACTGCTTTCAAGTATTTTTAATATTGTAAACCATTACAATATTTTTTTAATATTTTATTTGTAATTAGGAGTTCCACTACTGCTACTGGAATATTGCCGCTTTGGCTCTCTATTGACCTATTTGGCGGACTTCCGTGATGGGCGTGTTTACGAGCAAGTGGACGAAAGTGGCGCTTTCTTAGCCTTCGACGAAGCTGAAATGAATGAGCAATGGCTGATCGCTCGTCAACATGTGAAAGAAATGCAGTCAAGCACAGACATGAAAGCGGGTATGCTGTCGACAACAGACCTAATCGCGTTCGGCCACCAAATTGCCCGCGGCATGGAGCATTTGACGTCTCGTGGTATCATTCATCGCGACCTTGCCGCAAGGAATGTGTTAGTTGCGGACAACCGGATACTGAAAATTTCCGATTTTGGTTTGGCTAAAATTGGAGAAGCAACGTATACCGTGTCGAATCTACTGGTTAGTCCCCCTTCCCAATTCATGCATTTCTTGAGGATTGCTGGTGGCAAAAGTGTACTGAACTAAGTATATATGCAAGCAGTTTTTTACTAAAGTTCAATAATTTTCGAGAAAGAAAGTGAAAGTTTTTCTGTAAAAGATTTAAGCGGTTAAACGAAAGTTAGCCCGCCAGCTGTAACCAGTTAACAAAATAAAACTAAACCAAAAATCTGGGATTTGAGTAATAAAGAGATGCAATTGAAATAATTAGTAACGAAGTTTTAGTTCATTAAAACTTTATTAAGCCACATAACTTACCGCTCCGGTAGTACAAGAAACTTGCTGAAACAAATATTAGCAATATAAGCTGTTAAAATGGTTCAGTTTGTTCTGAATGTCAGCAGACAACTGCCTATTTATGTAGGGCTCATTTGTGTTGGATAAATGGTTACCAATCTTCAAGGTTTGGACGAACTAGTTTCTATTTAATGATTATAATTTGTATACCAATTTCATTTTTTAAGCATCCAACAATGCCGCAAACTTAGCAAACACTCAGTCGAAACTGTCCGACGATGAATGAATTTGCTGTGACTCTCTAATTCCCCGAAATGAGCACTAATAAATTAGTGCTTAATACAACTTACACTGAATAATGTAATTATACTGATTACTATCTGAATGATATTGATTCAGAGTTGAGTTTTTGACAGTACCAGAAAAAAGCATTGGAAAGAGCTGTTGAGTTATTGAGGATTTTCTGAAGCCAGCTACGCGTTTCAAAGACTAGGCAAACGAACTGAGCTTATGTTATGGATAATAGGTGCCCCTACCGGTATTGTGGATGCCGCCCGAAGCCATCTCTGGCGGCACTTTTTCCCATTCCTCCGATGTTTGGTCTTTCGGGATCCTCCTGTGGGAGATCTTCACGCTGGGCAAAATGCCTTATGGCGAGCTGAATATGAAGCAACTGTCAATTAGCGGGTTTGCTGGATTACTCCAAGACGGGCATCACATGACCCGACCACATGGCGCACCAACCGACGTGTACGCATAAGCAATCACTGCATATAACGTCCCGTTTGATTAAGAAGTATTTTTTGTAATTTTAAATTGACCTTGTAGATACAAAATTATGGAACTGTGTTGGACTGTCAACGCGGAAGCCCGACCCACCTTCAAAGCACTCCAAAAGCGACTGGACAACCTCTTCTGTTCATGCGGTCAGACAACCAGCAGAAATTACATCAGCTTAAAAGATTCCAATGCAGAGATGTACCAATTAATAGACGACCTCTTGAACAATCAGACCGACTCCCAATCCGATCAGCGAGATGCTGACGTATAAAGCTGTTGAGAATTACAACCTTCTGGGTTTTGGCAGACTATTATCAACCTCATTTCTTTAGCTTGCATTGCATTGAAAACGTATTGCCAGGCAAAATGTTAATTGCTATGCGTTTTAAGACGTCCTGATTGTTGTCAAGAACCGAACCAGCCCAAAATTAAGCTATATTACTTTCGCGAAGGTTAAAAAATACACGAACTAGCATCGTCGCTGCACATTGTAAATTATCTCAATAGAACGAAAAACATTTAGTGATAATGCTAAACACAGCCAAGGATAAGGATATGGCTCCGGAATTGAATGGAGACGAAGTGGAGGCAGAAGAGAGTACGATACCGCTCTCCTTGACCTGCGGTGCGGTGAAGAGAGGATGCGCATTTCTAATGGCATTAAGAAGAGGATATTTGCCCATGTTGCAAGATCCCCGGAAGTCGTCCTGCGAAATCTCCCACACGTAAATGCCTGCATAGCCGTTAGATATCGCCCAACGCGCCTAAAGTAAAAAAGATTGACACTTCTTACAATACAGATTTCGCCCGCCAACATAAGGAAATTGCATAGATTTTTCGTTTCTACGCAAGTTGAATACGAACTCGACATTGTAAAATCTTTCAATTCTTTTCAGCCGTTTTTGAGTTATTTTGATTCCCACAAGTTGTCAATTTTAATTTTAAAATACTTTGGACCCGGGCGCACCTTTCTAATTATTCAGGAGTTTTGGTAACCTAAAAATGCACGTATCTGGCGCGGAAGATCAGGACCCAGTTCCCTCATACTTCACTGTGCTCTTCCTGGCGTTATTGGTCTAAATAAAAGCTATTTTGCTGCACTTTGCTCAAGAAAATTTGAGGTTTTTGATGAATTGTTTATATTTTAGCTGTGGGGAATAAAATAAGATGGAAAACATCATGGAATCGGCTAAGTTGTCCAAGTTCTTTTGGTCCGGAAAACTCAATCAATTAACGCTAAACCCAGTGCTTTATCTCTATTCGGCATTTGGAAACCTCATCGTACTGTCGCGTCTGCTGATCCATCAACGCCCGGACCGCAAAACAGGGCCTTCTTGCCTGTCATCACCACCCCGCGTCTGGTCATCTCTTAATGTTATTAGCATTCACGTACTTTAGTACTGTTCTGTATTGGAGTGAGTTTTAATGTATTTGAGAGCATTTCTGTGCTCTGTCTTATGCGGACAGCTCTGACATGTTTATGAGCGCTTCTGTACTCTGTCTTGGCGGGTGTTTGCGCTGATGTGGCCATTGGTCATTTAATACCTTGTACACGTACTTGTACATAAACGCACTCGTAACGCTTATATAAGCTCGCGAGTTGCTGTTATGAAAGTATCAGTTTTGCATTTCTTTAGTCTCCTTTTCTTTCGTCCTAGTAATACGACAAGCGGTTTCCGTCCGTTGTTCTACTAGTGTAATAGGGTCGATTTTTGATAAGTCTGATTAGCTACCGCGTCAGTACACGCTGCACCATAACCGTCACTGGAAATGTTCTCAGAAGAAGCAAAATGATCAGAATAAGCTAAAAAGACCAATAAGACGATCAACATAGGGAACCTAGATAACGTGTGTCTTATTGTTAGATTGAGACAGATCGGTTTGCGAAACCTTTCTAATGACTTATATTATTGTTTTTGTAAATATAATTTGCATTTTTTTCCGCTTAGAAAGTATAGTTTTTGTCGAGAGGAGGATTGGGTATACTGCACTGGCATTTTTCGGAAAATACGCGCAAGTCAAGGTCCCAGTTGCCGCTGCATACAGAATACTTAATGAACTTACTTTAGTCGCTAACGTTTCCTGGTTATTATACCCGGTCCACCATGTGTCACTGTACGCATACGACGCTCCGATGTTTTGATCCATAACCACAACGGCCTTGTCGGTCACAATTTTCTGGCAAATTTCGTTGAAAAACCATGCCCCGGGCTCGGGTCCTGGGATTAACTCACCCGCGGGATCGGCCAGATTGTGCTGAGCGGCTGTTTTCAACAACCACCCTCGACCAAACAGTGGCAAACCTGCAACCATCTTTGATTTCAAGATTCCCCGACCTGCCCAGGCATTTAGGATCGAAACCTGACTCAAAAAACGAGACAATCAGAGAGACCCAATGCTGTGTTGTCTGACTGCTAATTAAACTCAAAGAGCTTTCGTTTTGTACCATATTTGAGGAGGATTCCAGTCCCAAAGGTCCTTTAAACAAGGGTGCATGATGGCTCAGGGTTTTCCCGTATGCCGTGAAGGCCTGGTCGTACGCCTGAACATTGGCCAAATCGATGTAGCTGCAATAATTTGTTTTCAGAATACAAATTTTATCAGTGTCACAACTGCATAGTATTTGTCTCACGAAGGTATCACTAGCAAAAGTGTTACCTATTGAAAGCAGATACGTTAGAAGCAGCGAGTTGGGGTGTCCAGTGCAAGGTCGCCGACAAGCAAAGTCGCGGAAAATTTCGCGAAACAGCATCACTTTCGAATGCGCGACGGAGATCCTACAAGCAAGACCCATAAATAGCTAATTCACAGTACCAAAACGTACACAGTATCAACAGGTGCACTGTATACAGCTATGCCAAAGTTACATTGTTGGTTGTTGGCATGCCGTGTGGGACAAATCAAAGTTTCAATTTTTCAGTTTCACCCCGGCGCTGTTTCAAATATTAATAAAGTTATTACTGTACCGAAATTCATACATGAATCGCTAATGATATTTGGTACTCTGTGGTTTGTTTTCAATAAACCTGTCAACGGCGCCTTGAAAACAAATAGGAAGATAGATGTGCCACACGGCTTGCCAAAACCCAAATAGTCACCCACAAGTTAACCTCGGCACAGCTGTAATCTTAACCCTAGAAATGAATTTCAGTACCCTTAATAAAATAAGAAAAGATGTCAGATCATTGTGGTTCGGGCTGAATTCCCAGTCCCAGTCGATATCGATTCCGTCGATGCCCCACGTTCGGGATTGTACCACAACCGAGTCGACAAACGCTCGTCGTGCCTCCGGGACAGTACCCATTGCGCTAAGCTGTTCCCTGTGTTTTCGTCCTCCGACACTCAAAAATATTTTTAGGTTCGGCGAAAGTTTTTTATACTCCCCCAGTGTTGCGAAAGTAGCTGTTAAGGGAAGAGATTTTGAATCAAATTTATAAGCAAATCAATAGCTCAAGCGTATGCAGTAACTCATGTTGAAGCATGCAGAACTCTGTACGCGTGTTTACAGTGCAGCAATGTCAGCCAACCAATTAATTACCTGGGTCGTTCAGTTCAAACGTGTCGAGGGAGTTGTTGACAATTTTGCCGAATGCCACGACAATGTACGTGCATAGCTTCGGGTCGACATCTTTCGCGGTAAACTTGCCCAATCCTGGTCTGTACTGTGCCCAGTCGGGATAAAAGCATCCTCGGTGTGGGAGATCGAACACTGGTTCTGAAAAGAATTGCGCAGTGAAGGTCGGTCTTTTGGATGTATCATGTAACTTTCTCGCCCTACCGTCTGCGTTCACGAGATGAAGAAATGTGGATAAAATGACCAGGGCGACGACCATCTTTGAACAGGTTGTAGGTACAAATGGTTGAAGAAATTCAGTCAAGTATTTAATACTCGTTAGCTACTTTTTCAAACAAAAAAGAGAATTTCGTTCCGAAAGCCATTGGTAAGAAAAAATGCGATGTTCGCCATTGGCATCAACAATTTGTATCGACAATTGTTGCTGATAATTATTTTCTAACCGGTTTTGATATTCGTCATCTGATCTTTACTACGCCTCAAAGAACTTACAGTCTTTGGTAAATAGAAACCAGCATGATAGAGTTCGAATAAGATTAGGGATAGCTTGGGGCAAGGCGAAACCAATTTTCTAACCATGCGACATTCAAGAGAATA
>LRSR01009471.1:0-17770 GCA_001579985.1 Hypsibius dujardini | reverse complement strand
CTGTCGAAGCCTTCCCTGCAAATATTACAAACAGCCCCGGCTGAGATGATGCCACTGTTATTGCCCCTGCCGTTGGAGGAGCTGGTGGTGGTGGTGATCGTGACACTTTTCGTTAGAAATGCCAGATTGCTGTTGTTAGTGGCCGTTATCCGTTTGGCCATAATTGTTAATTGTTACAAAAAGGAAGTTCAGGCGAATTAAGCAGCAATGTATCGGATACGGAGCAAAAGGTGTAATTTGCACATATATATATATATATATAGCAAAGTGACAGTGATGATAATGATGATGATGATGAGAGTAGTGTGCGGGGGAAGGTTTGAACCTTTTTTTCTAGCGATGAGATGAGATGTGTGTGTGAGGGGAGAAGGAGACAAGACAACTCTCGTTTAGCAATCAAGCGAAGGGTATTTTTAGCAGTGAGATTCAGGCCGATGTAGCAGTGACTGCATTGGTAGTAGTCTGTCTGCATTTGTAGTGTGTGATTCGTGATAAAAGTTGTAGACAGACAGAGAGACAGAGAGACAGAGAGACAGACAGAGAGACAGAGAGACCAGAGAAGGAATCGGTGTTTCTGAACGTTTCTCATACTGCATACCCGGCACGCATGTTCACATATATCTCGTAAAAGTCAAGATCTCCCTCTCTTTGAGTCTCTCAGCTCGTCGCGCGAAAATTTGATCCTCACTACTACTAGTACTACGTTCTCACGCACACGCACGTGAGAGAAAAATCTTTTTTTCCTCGATGGGTTTTGCGGTTTTATCGGGTAATGATATGCATATGTCGCTGTATTGCTTGCGCGGTTTCAGATGCTCGTATTCTCGTAAATGAAAATGCTTGTCTGTGTGTGTGTATTCGTAAGTAGAGGGCCGGGATTTCTCAGTGGGTCAATGGTCAGCAATACGATGGGTTGACAGTCTTGCTGTGACTTATGACGAACTATACTAGCAATTTTAGCTCGGTTGATCGGTTGGCGCTGGTAGTCGGATCTTGGTCAGTTTTAACAGTCACATCTTATTAAATTTTACTTATTTGTCTACTTAAAACATATTTTAAGCATGATAACGTCTGTTTGTCTGTCTGTCTGTCTGTCTGTCTGTCTGTCTGTCTGTCTGTCTGTCTGTTTGTCCGTTTGTCTGTCCGTCTTTCTCTGCTTGTTTGTCTGTCTGTCTGTCTGTCTGTCTGTCTGTCTGTCTGTTTGTTTATCTGTTTGTCTGTCTGTTTGTCTGTCTGCCTGTTCATCTTTTCTCTCTCCATTCATGACAGTTTTGATCCTTTTTCATCGTTATATAAATGTAATACTCCTTGTCAGTTTATTTGATAATCCATGAAATCGATATTGAATTCTGAGACCGGTTCCATATTGACATAAGATAACTTCAAAACTTCAGTACCAATTCGATAGCCTCTGTGTGCGCGATTAAGTGGACCCACCAGAAAGCCTGCCCACAAGGCGGACGTTCCTATATACTACCCTTCAGTTTCAGTTCACAGCTCTTACAGAGCAAATACATGCTGGGAATCATACGACAGGTGGACCGATCACCGGTCAACACAAAATTACAAGACCATGTGTTATTTATCCCTTGACGTACCGCTCTAAGGTAGAATCGTCGGCGTAGTTCCCAACTAACGGTGAGGCAGTCCACTGATGATGATGATGATCAAGCACCATGGCTGTTCCCCGTAGATTGATGAGATAAAAAAAAGGTCTTCCTCTTGAAATTGGATAATATCACTTTAAAGACCTCGATCGGAATGGCGGTCTGACCAGCCGGCTATTTAGAAGTTCGTGAATTGAATGAAGATATTCTCTGACTGGAAATTGCTCCCGAAACAATATCGTCAAGTGTGCGTGTGCATGTTGATGATTACAAGCATTGCGCGCCGACAAACAAATCGGCGGCGTGAACGAGCCGCTGCGAGCATGTTTCCGGTGCATTCGGTGTGGTGAATCACTTTTTTTCGTGTGACTCACACGTGATGGGTCTCCCTACAAGGACCTGGGGTGGTCGTCACTTGAGACAGCAGGCGCAAGCACCAGTCTGATTATTGGCAGTGTTTTAATTAGGTTCCGTTCCGTGTAGCACTTTCCAGTGGTAAAATGTCCCGACCAGCTAAACTCTAATAAGACCCTAAGTGAATAAAACTTTTAATTTAGTATTTTTCAGCGGATAAAAAGCTTGAACGCTAGCGCCACCACAAAAAAGTGAACTTTTCCTGAAAGGAATAAAAATTACCACGGTTGGTAACTGTACAGTGTGCACGCGATCTCAAGGGACACTTTTCTGCCCTACCCGTAAATTTAACCAACCCGGGCCGAGCCTATTCAGTGTCGTTCACCAAATTACCACTGTAGGGACAAAAATCAATCGATCAAGCACTGTAGGGAGAATTATACTTAAAAGCACGATTGTACAATCAATCAATCGACTACAACGAGTAAGCTGTACGAAATCAGTCAATCAGAGAAGAGTGAAATCAGATTGAACGTTCAATCGGGTGCAGGGCCATACGAGGGAGGCGGGGTTTAGCTGTCCCTTGAGATCGCGAGCAGACAGTATCATAATTCTTCGATAAATGTACAGTATTGTCTTGCATATTCTGATGGGGGATATTTGGCTAACGCATTTTTAATTGGTCAGTTACACGAACTGAGTCACTGGGTGATTATACCATGGACATTTAAAAAAACCCCCATCCCGAGATAGGAATTCGGCGTTCAAAGAATTTGAAACTCTCGCACTGGTTAGAGAAACAGAATATATTTCACATTGCAGAGGCTCCGCGACTAGGGGAAGATAAGGCACGATCAGTTTTCAATCTATTACTAAATTTAAGACGCCTCTATTGCCTTAACCCTACTCGGTATCGCTATTTCAAGACAAAATTTTCGACAATGTCAATCGAAAGCCAACAAAAGGAAGAGAAGTGGGACTAGAGTACTTTTCCCCTTTTTTATTTCGATTTGATAACGGAACTTTTTTCACAAATCCAAACAGCGTCACACACACCCATACGTTTGAGAACGATCATTCCAATAGTTTTCCAGAATTGGCCGACCATCATCAACTCCAAACTGCGTCCTTAAAGAGGTCTCCAGCCTTTCCGCCACGTCCAGAAGAAACAAATCCTCCCTGAACGGTGCGATCAATTGCATTCCCACCGGCAGCTGCCGTTTCACACTCAACCCAATGGGTAAACTAATGGCAGGCAATCCGGCCAATGATGCGCCCACCGTAAACCAATCCTGCAGCTCCTGCTGCGTGCGATTGTCCAACCCGCAGAAGGCATCCAACTCCGGCGCCTCGCCCAGGGTCACCGGCGCCAGTATGACATCGGCCTGGCCACTCTCGAAGACCCGCTGGAAGTCATCCGCAATCAGGCGGCGTACTTTGGCGGCTTGCTCAAAGTACGCGCTGTAGTTGCGCTTGAGCAGGAAGTAATTTCCGGCGAGAATTCGCCCGCGAACCACCTGAGAATAATGATACTGAAATTTTCATGAAGTCCAGAGTAAACCATTCGTCGGGATGGATACCCAATTCATTCTGGTGCAAGAATCAACCTGTCTACCTGTTTGTCTGTCTTACTCTTTGTCTGCCTGATTGTCAGCCTGCCTATCTGTCTGCCTGCCTGCCTGTTTGTCTGTATGTCTATCTGCCTGTCTGTCTGTCTGTCTGTCTGTCTGTCTGTCTGTCTGTCTGGTCCTTCTCGCTGTAGCTGTTGATGTCCCTGCGTTTGTCGCCTTAAGGACATGGACAACGTCTACCTCGTTGAAGCCTTCGTGGCGAGTGGCGGCGTAGAGGGCGTCCGAGCCATTGGTCGCCGCCACAGCTTGACTGCGATGACCGAACTCAATGCCGTCGTAACGGGCCATATTGGAGGCGACGTCGCAGGCGCAGAGGACGGCGTAGCACGCGTTAGCGTACTCGGAATGCGGCAGGGAGATTGGGCGAACATCTGCTCCAAGGAGCTCCAGTATCTTTGCCGTGTCCTTGTAGGGCATCAAGTTGTGGTCAAACAGTTCCGGCAGCAGAAACTCTCGCGGTATTCCGATACGCAGCTTAGGCATGTCGGGAGAGTATTGCTTGAGCTGCTTCTTGGGAGCGGGGAAAGGTTCCTTGAAGGTGGTGGAATCTTTTGCGTCCCATCCGCTGATGACCTGTCAACAAACGTGAATATATGACGAAAATTGGACGAATCAGCCGGCGATTCGGACAAACGTCATCGATATCGATTGGGGCTTTTAACAAACGAAGACATGTCGGAAATTGGATAAAATCCATGATCCAGAAACGGTGGGAGTCCACACTCACCATGTCATTCATTAATATTCCAGGCCGCATAGGTCGTTGACCATAACCATGTGTATTGATACTGATAGACCACTTACGTTGAAAACTGTCCTGGTGTCCGACACCGTTCTACTGAATATGGCCGGCACATCGGTGGAATTAAGTAACGATATCAAGCCGTGCCGAGAAACAGTTCCGTAACTTGGCTTGAAGCCGACTACTCCGCAGTAACTGGCGGGATTGCGAACCGATCCGCCAGTGTCAGATCCAAGAGCGAAATCCACCGCACGGGTTGCGACCGCGACTGCACTTCCGCCTGAGCTTCCACCTAGAAAAACAGCCCATTCAATCAAGCGTTAAGAAGTCAATCAAGCCGGTCAAGTAATATTCAGCCAATCAAATCAATCAAGCATTAAGCAATCAATCGATCGGTTACACGTTCAATTCATCAATCAAGCGACCGCGTCACTCATAAATGCCATAAACAATTTCCCTCGCTACCTGCAATGCAACGCGAGTCCCAGGGATTTTTGACCGGTCCAAAAATCGAATCCACCGAACCAGAACCCATCGCAAATTCGTCCATGTTGGTTTTGCCGACGAAACGTCCACCGGCATCCAACAGTCGCTGCACGACAGTGGCTGTGTAAGCGGGATAAAAATTCTCCAACATTTTCGAGCCACACGTCGTCCGCACATTCTTGGTGCAGTAATTATCCTTCACCGCAAAGCGTAATCCACTGAGATTCTTGCTGGGATTCGTGGATTCTGCCGCTGCCTTACAAGTTTCGGGCGATTTATTGGATATAGGAGAGGCTGAGACAGACCCTTCTGCACGATCGATTGATTGGTTGATTGAAGCGTCGTCAAGCTCTGTTATGAAAGCGTTCAATGAGCGAGCTAAGCTCATCCCTTTCTCCCATTGTGACAGCGATAAGGTGGAGAAATGAAGTCTCTTATGAAAAGTACAAGAACGACAGGTGGAAGACCGGAAACAAAAAAGTTTCGGAACTCTGAATAGAGCCATATTTAGTGCAGCAGACTCTGGACATAAGTTATTAATCCCGCAAAAATCAATAAATCAAGCGGATTATTTGCATACACTTTGCGCGTGAAGTCTGCGTTCCGATTTAGAGCTGCAAATGCAAGTGGAGCAAGAATTCCGATTAACGACTCGAACTGAATTATCAGCTGACGAAAACATTCTCAGTTTTCAAAGTTAAATCCCAATTTTTTCTCCTGAATTTTCTTCCGTTTTACCTGGGCTTCTCGCAAGAAGTTTAATAAGACCACTGTTCATGTGAAAAGAATAGTTTGCATGAGCGTAAGTCAAGGCTGAAAAAAGTCTCGGGGCTTGAAAAATGGGGAACTATTATTCATCAGTTTCCACGGCGGATCAAGTCTTCCCCGTGGAGCACTATTTCGCGGAGCTGCCTGCATTCACCATGGGATCAAAGTAAGTTGCCGTTTATGTTCACATAGTTTTTGCAGTAACCGAAAATGAGGAAACATTGCAGGTTGGGCAGTACCCGATTTATGAAAGTGACCAGAGCGCTGCACAGGTAAAAACAGTTCATTATATTATTTCCGTTGTGTATATTTGTATAAAACAGATTTGATGGGTTTTAATAACATTTTAAATTTTATTTTAGCGAGGGTCACTGCGTTGTGAAGATTTTCGTCATCCACGACAGGAGTCTGGCTCTGGAGTACTATGATAAAGCTCTTACGGGTATTGTTGTCTGTTATTGCTGTGTGCCTGTGTGCCCCATTAAAGTGGTGGATTGATTGGTGGATTGGGGTGGGCTTGCGTTGTTCGTTAAGCTAATCGATTGATTGGTGGATTGGTGTGGGCTTGCGTTGTTCGTCAAGTTAATTGATTGATTGGTGGATTGGTGTGGGCTTGCGTTTTTCGTTAAGCTAATGAATTGATTGGTGGATTGGTGTGGGTTTGATATTTTATGGAACTGACACAGTGTTTGTTGGTTGATTACTTGATTAATTTAATTAATTTGTTTTTCGTTGATGCGTCGGAATGCGTCCTTGCTCTCGCGGAAGATGTGAGTTTGTAATTTAAGAACATTTTATTTTACCTTAGCTCAACGGGAGATTCTACAATCGTCGATGCACTGTCTTCCGTTTTCACATTTTGTGGTATGAACGAAATTATTCCTTTTGATATGTGTTTGGGCAATCTGCTCAATATGATAAGGATGTGTGTGTTGTTAGCGCACGGAAAAATTCGCTGCACTATGCAGAACGTTCGTGAAGGACACCCTCTATGATCGAGTCAATGCTCGACCGTACTTCCTGGACATCGAGAAGCGTTGGATCGCCTTTCAGATCTTACATGCTCTACAGGAATGCCACGAAAAGAATGTATGTTATCGTCCGAACCACTTTTTTGGTGTCGTAGGACATAGGTCATATTACGCATGGCTGGTACTAAGAAAATAGCGAGAGAAACCCTCAGATATCAGATAGAAAGGCTGACAGGGCGGCAGACAGACAAACGATCAGTCAAACGCGAAGACAGACAGGCAGATAAACAGACAGACAGACAGACAGACAGACAGACAGACAGACAGGCAGATAGATAAGCAGAGGCAGAGATTTTTCATGGGGTGCTTTTTGTCATTGGAAATATCCTTCATATTTAGGTCTGTCATGGAGACATCAAAAGCACAAACATCGTCATTACGTCCTGGAACTGGGTTTATCTTACTGATTTTGCCAGTTTCAAACCAACCTTTCTGCCCGATGTAGGTGGCCTTTCCGTGCCGTTTTGCTCGTAAAAATTATTCGTAGCTTTTAATCTATTTTTGCCGTCCAGGGCGATCCGGCGGATTTCAGCTACTTTTTTGATACAAGCCGGCGAAGAACCTGCTACATCGCTCCGGAACGCTTTGTACGGGGAGTCGCCGTGACTGGTGATGTGATGGGGTCCAGAGTTTCACTGCCGGATCAGCAGCAGGAAGCTCGAATGGGAGGACTGCATTGGTCGATGGATATCTTCTCCGCTGGGTAAGGATTGCCTTCCCCGATTGTCCAGTACCAGACTACTAGGACTAGTAAAACATCAAAAAACCTAACTTCGAGTTTATGTGCTGCAGATGTGTTCTTATGGAATTTTTCGGCGACGGAGATGTGTCTTTCGACTTGTCTCGTCTTCTCGCCTACCGAAGTGGAGACTTCTACCCTACGGATGCACTGAAAAAAGTGGAAAATGAGGAATTACGGGTATTTCATTCTGTTTAGGCCGTCTGCCTGTCTGTCTGTCTGCTTGTCTGTCTGTTTTTCTGTTTGTCTGTTTGTCTGTCTGTCTGTCTGTCTGTCTGTCTGTCTGCCTGTCTGCCTATCTATTTGTTTGTTTGTCGGTCTATCGGTCTGTCCATTTGTCGGGGCGAAGACCTATTTATGTTCAACTTTGTTATCATAAATTCCATATTGTCTTTGCAGAGTCTTATTGAACATATGATCCAGAAAGATCCAACGGCAAGACGTACGGCATTCGAGTACCTCCAATCTCTGCGCGGGAAAAGCAAGGGCTTCCCTGAACTTTTCTACACATTCTTCAACGGGTACTTGCATGGCTACTGCATGGCTGGGATACCGGACGATAAGATGATCAGGTATAATTTCTTTCCATTTCTTATACAGGTCTTGTATAGACCATTCTTTTAATTGTATACGACTGTTCAATTCAAGGCTACGGAAGGATCTTCCAGGCATCCTAGAAAGGCTTGATGGGGAGGATTCTGACTGTTTGCTTCTAATTCTCTCACTGCTGTTAGCAAATTGGAAAAGCCTCAGCCACTACGACGCGAAGCTGGCCGCCCTGGATATTGCAGAAAAATTAGCTCCCTTGCTTCCGGTGGACGTTGTTCTTGACAGACTCGTTCCTTACCTGGTAAGCAGAAGAGTTCACTAGTTTTGAATTACCTAATCTGAGAAGATCGGCAAGTTTTACGAACATAGTAACAACCGGTAGTCCATGGACTGGTGGGCAGACAGACACACAGACAGACAGACAGACAGACAGGCACATAAACAGAAAGGCAGTCAGGCAGATAAGATGACTGCGCAGTTAAGAGGCAGACTCAGAAACCGATAATGTAAAGATGAACATTTGAGACTAAAGGGTTTTTTCTTTGATTTCCGCTTCTTTTTCGCTAATATTTACTTCGTCACAGCTCACATGCGTGGATGACAGTTTGGCCACTATTCGTTCCAACTTTATCGTTACATTCACCAAAATCCTCCAAACCATTCCTACGATCCGCCGCAATGAGGGCCACATCTTCCGCGCCTACATCTTGCCGGACATTGAAAAGCTGGCCGAAGACCCTGACCAACGGGTTCGCGTCACCTTCGCCATGCACATTGCTCGTCTGGCGGAAATTGCCATGCGTTTCCTAGAGCTATCGTACTTGAGTCCCAACAGTGCTTACAGTCAGGAATTAGTGTATGGCCTGCAGGATGAGGACCGCTACCCGTTTGATGTGGAGCGAATGCTCCTACTGCGGTACTTCCAGTCTTTGCTGGAGAAGCTATTTCTCAAACAGAGTAACGCCGTCAAGCGGGCGTTGCTGGAGCACGGCATGGGGAAACTGTGCCAGGTGTTTGGGCGGAAGTTGACTAGAGAGATCATCTTGCCGCATTTAGTTACATTCTTAAACGAAAAAGTACGTCAACCCTTTTCTCTCTTTGTCTTTCTGTTAGTCTGTCCGCATATTTTTATGTCTGTAGTTTTAGCTGTGTATCTATATCCCTATCTGTTCATGTATGTCTGTGTGTCGGTCTCCTGTCTGTTTTTCTGGCTGACTGTTTGTTTATCTATCTATGTCTGTATGCCTGTCTCTCTGTTTGTGTCTGTTTGTGTGTCTGCTTGTCTCCCTGCTTGACTGCCTGCTTGTCTATCTTTGTGTCTGCTCTCCTATCTACGTTCTTATTAGTCTATCAGATCCTGGTGTCGTTCGAGGGCTAACGAGACTAATATTTTGAACTTTCGTCATTTCAGCCGGACTGGCAGTTGCGGGCTGCCTTCTTCGTGGCCGTCGTGGGACTGGCCACATTCGTCGGTCTGGAGGAAGCCGGCGTCTTTCGCGCTTTGCTTGAGCAGGTGTGATCTTACAAAGATATGTTGCTGGGCTTACTCTGAAATAAACTGTCACTATAGGGTCTAACCGATCCGGAGGAGTTTGTCGTGCTACAAGCCTTACGAGCCTTCCTCGACCTGACCAAGCTCCAGCTGATGCCGAAGAAGTTTGTCACCGAGCTGCTCGCCTTTTGCTCAGCCCTATTGATCCACCCCGTACGTGCATCCTTGTGGCTCCAGGCTGCCTTGTTTGTCATGGCGGAAACTGATTTCCTTCATTTACTCTAGAACGTTTGGATTCGAAGAGCGGCAGTGGCGTTGTTTGTCACCGCCAGCCGGAAGACTGACTTTGCGGACCAGCAGACGCGAATCCGACCCTTGCTGTTGAGCTTCCTTCAGACACCCATCATGTTCATGGATGAAGAAGTGAGTGTAAACATGGAATTGTTTTTTGCTCAGAATTACGTTTATCGCTGTTGGTTTTCGGTGTCTCGTCGTAGGAGTCCCTACTCGGAGCGCTCATGCCGCCGTTGAACCGGCGGATGTACAACATCTTCACCGACGGTCGTGCCGGCCGAAATCTCTTCACCTTCCTGGAGGGCAAATCGGATGACCGGCTTCGCCTATCTCCGGCGGATGAAACCGCGCTTCGAGCGAATACTGCTGAGTATCAGCTGTATCAGAAACTGCACGCTTTGGACGTCCGGCCGCAAGACAAGATCAAAATAATGGTGCGCCTAACTTAAGTGTCATAATAATAGTAAAATAGATTTTCTTTAATCAGAAATCACAAAGAGAATAATTATTGATTTATTTTTATTTGCATTTCCGAAATTTCCTTTTAAACATTGCTGTATTTTAATGTAAATATTCTTTCTAATGAAAAAAACCAAATTCTTCTCCTTCAAATAAAATAATTTTGTGATCTGAATAATGTTTGACGGGGGAATTCAAATTTAGTTTTTAATTTCCATTAGTTTTCGTGTTGGCAAGCTTGGTCTTTCGTGTTTTGAGTCAGGCGTTTCGAGTTGATTTATTGATTTTTTTTCTCGATTTACCGACTTTTCCCTTTTTTTCCTTTTGCGTAGTTATCGAAAGATTTCATCTCCAAACTGCGGCTGCCCTCGCAAACCATGGAGAAAGAATTGGCGTTGGAGGCCGAAGTGCAGTCGGAACGCACCAAGAAGACGACCAAACTGAGTCAGTCGGTGCCGATCCGTTCGGTGCCGGAGATCCCCGGCTTCGAGGGTGTCGTCGATGCGTTGTCCGTGCCGTCCAGTCTCAGCAGGCGGAACAAGCAAACCATCAACGACTTTATGCTGCGGAATTCTGGCGTGAGTGCTGACAATGCATGATCGTTGTCGTTCGCTGAGTCTGGCTATGAAGTTTGATATTTTTTGCTGGAGTCATTTCAGCCAGGCAGGAAGAAAATATTCAATTTTTTTTCTTACGGCAGGGTGAGGAATGGAGCTCGGCGTTCGGCGTAGAGGCTGCACGAGATCATCTTCAGCCGCCAGCATCGCCCACGCCTTCACTGTTGTCTGGCAGCAGTTTTACGCCTTCGCTAAAGCGCGAGTTGAGTCTACCGCCTGGTAACGTCGCGAAATATGGTACGGAATCCATTTATCCGTCCATTTATTTATCCAATCTCCTCATGGGAGGTTGTGCTTAGTGCTGGCAGTTGTTACAGTATAGGCGTCCATGCTGACCATTGCCTGACTGTTGCAGTGAGGACGCCGGACTGTGAGGCCGACCTGCGGAGTTACGTTCAGAATCGCCTGCAAGAACGCAGCATTGAGCTGAGTAATGAGGTGTCCCTGACCGATCTGGAACCGCCGCCGATGTATTACGAGATGCTAAAGGAATGGCGACCGGCTGGCTTGCTCGTTGCTCATCTTCACGAGCATCGTGGCAGTGTTATCCGGTAATGAGTGCATGGAGGCAGCACAGACAGACAGACAGACAGACAGACAGACAGATAAACGGATAGGCAGAGATAGACAGATAGGTGTACAGACAGACAGACAGAGACAGGCAGGCAAAAAGATAGATAGGCGTAACGGTACGCTCTCAATAATATTGTTTTGGGATGATGGGACTTCTTAAATCTAGGTGGCTTATGAATTTTGTGTTATGTTTTCAGGCTGCGGTCCAACAAAAACAACGGAGACATTCTCAGCTGCTCATCTGACGGCACCGTTAAGCTATGGGACTGTGCTCGCATGGAAGGCCGCGGTCTCTCCAATCGTGCAAAGTACACCTATAAACATCTCTTGAGCCCGGTCAAGGCCATCACCTACTGCGAAGAGTGGAAGTCGTTTGCGTGTGCCGGGGAAAATGGAAGCATTCATGTGGTCAGGTATGTGTGCGTGCGGACATCTTTACCGGTAAAAGGTATATCTAAATTTACATGGTAGGCTGTGTCAGACTGACTTTCGCTTCAAAGTTTTTTGCTTCTATTCCTCAGGTTAGAGAATGACCCTACTAAAAATGCCGTCAAACTTGAGCGGGCCATCGATCCTAAACGAGATGGCGTGGTCATCGAAATGGGCTATTGCGATCCTGGTAAGCAACTTTTTCATATGTAAATATGTTTGAAAACCGATTTGTTTCCCGTGCATTAATTAAATGGTCTTCTTTTATGGTTCTAATAGGTTCTCAGCATATTGTCGCTTTTGCCACCTCGATGGGAGTTGTGGCAGGCTGGGATTTGCGCACACCCAACCATGTCTGGAGACTACAGAGCGATTTACGATGCGGTAGGATTCAAGTCCTTCGTACCTTCTTCAAGATCAGAGTTTTTTCTTGTTCTAATGAATTAATTTGATGCAGGTATGCTGAAGACTTTCTGCGTCAGCCCGGAACAGAGCTGGATCACCACTGGCAGCAGCGACGGCTATATGGTGACATGGGATCTCCGCTTCCGCATCCCCATCTCGTCGGTGCGCCATCCTGCGGGTGCCGCCATCAATCGCCTTTACACACATCCCAAATTGGACAGTGCTGTGATTGCGTGTGCCAAAGGCAATAACGAGGTGTCGGTGTGGGACACGGAGACGAGTTCCAGGACGATGGCAGTTTGGTCCGGTCCAGCAGCACCTCTTGTACCATCCCAGGTAGGAGGCAAGCAGACGGATAGTTAACTGGCAAACAGACAGACAGACAGACAGGCAGACAGGCAGGCAGGCAGACAGGCAGGCAGGCAGGCAGGCAGGCAGGCAGGCAGGCAGGCAGGCAGGCAGACAGGCAGACAGGCAGGCAGGCAGACAGGCAGACATGCAGACAGGCAGACAGGCAGACAGACAGACAGACAGGAAGACAGACGACATTGAGTCGGACTCATAGAGGTTGACTGAAAATTGACCGCCCGAACTATTTGTCTAGCCGGAAAATCAAGACAGCATCCGAGGACTGCAAATTCTAGCATCCGATTCCCGTCACCTCTCTTTTATCTCAAGCGGCACCGATCGTCGAATTCGTTTTTGGGATACCTTTTCTCGCGACAACTCTTATATGATTGCGACCGCAACTGGGGAGACCCTTGCGGACAAGAAGTTGCTTTGCAAGTAAGAATAACGTGCATGTGGGTTTTTGGATTATGATTTAGGTACACGCTTGTGCCATTTTAGGGCTGTCCAAATTGACGGAGTAGAAGTGGTGTACGAGCATGGTTCCGGCGTGAAGGCGGCCTCCACTTCCGCCAGCAACGGAACGTCCGCCTGGCTGACCGACACCGACACCAATTCGCGAGCTCTCGCGGACGCGCCAGCAGTCGGGCACTCCGATGCGGTCAACGATTTAGTCATCTGCTCTACCGGCAGCCAAATGTTTTTGGTAACCGCATCGCGGGACGGCATAATCAAAGTGTGGAAGTGATAGTATCTGTCTGTCTCAATTCCCTTCCCGGTAACAACTTCGTTGTATGTAGTTGTATGTTGGCAGTGCATCTCTAAATCCCATACTGTGATACGTGTTTATACTGATTTCTGTTTCTGTTTCGAGAATTCCATTAGCATATAGAATTATTTGTTCGTTGTACAACGGGGAAGAACACATCTTTTAACTCGTCGTGCAGTACATTCCCGTTCAACTCGTTAAGTTCTTCAGAGGCCGATCAATCGACTGTTCGCCCAACCTAAACACGAGAAGAAGAAAGCGATCAAATTGCTCCTTATTAGCCTGTTCTAAAACTCTGTGGACTGGAAGTTCTGGAGGACCACTTGGATTCGGATTTCCCCGACATCCATACTTAAACCGCAATCGTAATTGGAGAACCCGATCTAAAAGACGCGGAAGCACGACAGCGCTGCAGAATTCCTAAAGTCGAAGAATTTACTCCGGACCAAAATGTTTTTGTACAGGGTTACTGTTCTAAATTTGAAAATTTTCCCCCAAAAGGAATGCTCCTTACCAGTGACAATATCAAAAGAAGACTGCTGTGGTTCAAATTTCACGTGTCAACAAGTAGCGCCATTCCTCTGTAGAAATCAACCTTGCCATTGACTGTTTCGGAATCAATGTAATTAAATTTTCTTTCTTGTATGAATGAACTCGCGCCGCAGATGTGAGCACATCGCACTCCACCACCTCTTGGTGACGCTTCTAACGGGACTTGGAAGTGGTGATCAGAGGACGGAGGGAGCCAGGTCACTGCTGTGCATCTCGATTCCCGAGGGAGAACAGGAGACGGCCCGAGCACGGATATCCAGGGTCACATAAAACTTGTGTTATAATCCAGCCCAAGCATATCATCTTTCCCCCGCGCGTACAACCATAAGTGTGCGGTTAAGTCATTTTCACTCTCACGAAGCGGAACTGTTTAAACGACAAGAAAGTAAGAACAGTACGTAAGAATAAGTAGTACTCTTTTTAGGTCCACGGGTCTCTAAGAAGATAGTGATGTTCATTTTATGATACCGCTTTTTCAAGAACATCAGGTCAACATCGCCGGAAGTAAAGCACTTAAGCAAAGCGGAAGATACTGATACCAAAATCCTTCCCATTCAGACAGCGGGCAAAAGGGATGTCCCTCACTTGCCCAAAACTCATCGTGACAACTCGGTCTACATACAACTCTCCTTGTTTTCAGCCGACTTCTTTCTGGACTGACTGCTCATTGTAACAAACCTGCAGTGGCACAAGTAGCAGGAAAGGGTGCTGTTTACTCAAAGGTCTCCATCCATGGACAAACATTTCCACTAACAGTTTTAGTTAAAAAGTCCCACCTCTAGACCTAAAACCCTTAACCAAACCGTATACTCTGACGGAAAAATTCTAGAAGCGAATAAAAGAGATTTTCACTTTAATGCAAACGGAAGGTAAAAACAACAGAGTCACCGCACTGGGCGCTCAAAATTTACTTCTTGCCCATCTCCGCTGAGCGCTTGGTGGCCGCTTCGACGGCATTGATGAGGGCGTTCCTCAGACCGCCTTGTTCCAGGGCGTGAAGGCCATGAATGGTCGTCCCACCGGGACTGGCAACGTTGTCACGGAGGACGCCGGGATGCTGGCCGGAAGCTGTAACCATTTTCGCAGCACCCTATAGAACCAACCGTAAAGGAAATGAATGCAAAGACATAACGATCATTGACAATATCACAGAGACGCAAATAATATAAACCCAGAGAAATAAACACAAACAGACAAATAGACAGACAATTAAATACTTGCAAAGACAGATAAAAGATAAATCCAAGCCGGCAGACAGGCAAGCCAGCAGGGAGTGAGGGCCAATGGTGGAAAAAAGATACAGGCAGGCAGAAAGAGACGGGCAGACACATTGACATACAGGCAAACAAACAGACAGACGCAGACAGACAGACAGACAGACAGACAGACAGACGGACAGACGGACTGACAAACAGACAGGCATGCAATAAGACAGACCGACCGACACAACGCAGACAGGCAACAGAAAAAGCAGGGAACAGCGAGACGTCGATGTCAGGAAAAGCGAATTAAGTACCAGGACGGTCTGCGCCGCGAGCTTTGTAGAGAGATCCCGTGGGAGACCCATCTTGACGCCACCGTCTGACAAAGCTTCAATGATTGTAAAAATCTAGAACAAAACAGATACGTTTTCAGCCAACTCTTCTCTCACGTCAAGAAAGAAGTTTCTTACATAAGCCGGTCCACTTCCGCTCAACCCGGTGACCGCATCCATGAGGTTCTCCGGGATCTGTGCACAGAACCCAAGGCACGTGAACATCTTCTCAGCGAGCCGGGCGTCTTCCGGAGAGCATTGAGAATTGGGGCAGAAGACCGTCGCACCGTATCCGGGAATGAGAGCGGGAGTATTGGGCATCACACGAATGTACCGAACGTTTGGCGATGACTAAGAGTAAAACCGATGTAGAGTAATAAATCAATCTAGCGATCGACGAAGCGTTTGACGAACCCGTTCCATTGCTGCAATGGTGATACCGGCAGCGACGGAGAAGACCAGCGTCTGACGCTTCTGCAGGACATGCGAAAGCTCTTGCAGCACTGTCGCCACAACATCCGGCTTGACGGCAAGGATAAGTATATCGCTAGCAAGGGCCACTGATTCGTTCTCGGTGTGGATCGCTACTCCGAGAGCCTGTATGTATAACATTAAACTCAGTCATCAACAGGCCATTAAAAATAACTTAATTTAATTTAAAAAGGTTATAAATAATAATAGAAAATTCAATTAAAAATTAGATTTGTCCATTTTTTTCTCCGTCGCGTTCACAGAAAATAAACTTACTTGTCTGTTGTACAAAAAAGTCTTGACGCCTGAGTTTTAAATAAATTCCTCCGTCTTATTTAAATTCAAACGCCTTTAAACAATACGACAAAAAATAACAATAACACAGGTCGAGCCACAAACCGTTAATTCAGATGAATCCCAGTCGTTGGGGCAGCCGGCAGAAATTTTTGACGCTTGGAACAGGCCTGCAAAAAAACCGAGCACTCAAGCAATCGTTCGATCAATGGATCTATAAAGAATGGCTAAAGTCCCACTTGAACAATGGTCAATTCAACGGATCAATCAATCAACGTAAGAAGAAAATAATTCTCCCGAGCGCAGGTAAATCAATCAATTAACCGCAGGAACACTGACCAGAACGGATGAAACCGTTGGCCATGGCCGTGGCCATCTTGCCAGCGCCGATGAAGCCAACGGTGTGAGCAAGCGGTGCAGCGACCACAGCGGGAGAGAGTGGAGGAGAGGAATCCATCACGTATACGGATGAAATCGTTTGTCAGATCAAGTAATAGGACCGCAAATTTTACAATTTTTACTGTAAAGTTTGCCCGTAAATCCACTATTTGATGGTGGAGTTTTCGGTGGTGCAATTCGACGCGTGGTTCATGTGCTAATAAGATGGATGATATGTATGCGCCAGAGAAAAAAAAATAGTGTGAAGAATTTGGGGTGAGCTCGAAGTCCGCCGTCCGGTCAATGGACTCTGAATTATTGAACTGCCACGAGAAAAACAACTGGAAAATCGTGAAAATCAGCTGATCGGTGATTAATTAGTGACCGAACGCTGGAATTTCCTAACAGAACGCAAGGCTGTAGTGAGAGAAGGGTCAAACGCAGCAGCGGAACGCCAGCACGTTCCATTCGAACGTTTAGATGTACAACTCGAACAACTAATATAGTAAACGAACATTGAAGAGAACTGACCGAACGCCGAAATAGCGCTGACCGAACGAACTGACCAAACCTTGAATGGCTGCTTGATTGATTCGGATAAACATTTCTCCTTCTGGTTTTTTTAATTTTAAATGTCCGCAACAGGCAAACACGATCATGGTTCGCAAAAAAACGATTTTGATCTGCTTGATATCCTTCATTTTTATATTGGCTGCACTTTGTTACATGATGGCGTACATGCCGTCAGCGGATGAGACGACCGTAAAACAACGGGAATACTTTCAGCAGTTTCTCCACTTTCGCGACAGTCAAATGCCCGAAACTTTTTCGTCAATTGTCCCTTCGTCTCCTACTATTTTTTTAATAACACCCACATACGCCCGCCATGCTCAGAAATCCGATCTAACCCGATTGGTTCACACTTTCAAGCACGTCGAAAATTTATTTTGGATTGTGGTGGAAGACGCCTCTGACAAAAGTGATTTGGTCGCGAAACTCCTCCGGAAGTCCGGACTACGCTACGCGCACCTCAATGTTGCCACGCCAAAAGGCATGAAAATCGATTTGGCCAGCGGAGACAAACAATGGAGCAAGCCACGCGGAGTATGGCAGCGGAATGAAGGACTACGCTGGTTGAGAGAGACATTCAACAAACAAGCACCCGTTGGTACGTTGAGCGGCTCTAAACGCCAATTCATCAATCAATCGACAGGCGTGGGGCTCAACAGCCTAACTGATTAATCGGCC